>CM062841.1:1129270-1146941 GCA_031772345.1 Himalopsyche anomala | reverse complement strand
TGTAGGTAGGGCTTCCAATTAACCGGACTTAAACACTAACCGGTTTAAATCGAAATATCATATTTTGATTAGGTAGGTATGCAAAAAAAGTCGTAATTTTTTTCAATATTTGGCATAACAGCTAATACTCCAATTTCAAACAAAAAAAATTGGTTGTCTGTAAAGTCGGTTTACGGACGATAGTTTAACGTGACAACGTCATAAGAAAACATTGATGAAATGATTGCATACTTTTATGAATAAAATGGAATCATTTTTATTGAATTATCATTATTTTGTATGGATACGAAGAAGGAGTGAAATGAAATCTACAATTTTTTATTGATATATTTTATTCGCACTCATTAATTCAAATATGTTTATTACTTTGATGAACAGTTTATTTACAAGTAAGAATGTGCTTTTATCTATTTATTTACAACTTTTATACATGTGTGATATTTAACGTCTTCCAATCTGTGTTATTCTGTTAAGAGAGATAGATGCGGCACAATTCGAATGGTAGGCCGATCGTGCCTCTCTATCACTTATCCGCGCTCTCGCTCGCACGCTTGCCTTCGGCGTAACGAGACAAACGGGAAAATGAGTCATGTTTTTTCGTGCATGCAGTGAGCGTTCATCGATTTATAAGACGTTGTCACGTCAAAAAACGATATTTATCGTAATGGGACTCTAGTTACCAACTTGCTTGCCATGACAAAGTAACGATACTAGAACTTGAAACTAACAACAAGAACACAGAAGGCAATATATGTAACAATTACTATAACATGTGAAAAAATATTTTATGATAAAAAAATATACATCAAATAAAAAAGTAGAGCTTGATTATAAAGTCACCCAAAGAACGATATTTAAATGCATTCAATTTTTAAGCATATCACCTGGATAAGACAAGACATCCAATGTTTAGACAAAAATAGAGTAGAATACCAAAATATTAACTTTATTTATTATGTATGTCCCAACTCCCAATGTGGAGCATATGAACACAGCAAATATTTCTTCGGCGAGAACTGTTTTTTAGTCAGAGAGAAAAGATTGAAGGTTATAGATTTGGTTATAGAGAAACATGGACAACTTTGAGACAGAATTAGATTATTCTACAAAATGTATGTATATATGTAAATGTTTGTTGTATTTTGTGAATTGTTTCCTATATTACGCAATAAATTCAATGTAAAACATTTTTCTTTTTGTAAAAAAACAATGAAAAACAAGAAAAGAGTGTTTTTGATAAAACGCGGTTAACCAAAGGAAATAAACCGGTTTTCGGGTTTTTTTAAAACACGCAATAAACCGGTTAACCGGTTTTGGTTTAAACCGGTTTGGAAGCCCTATATGTAGGTATACACACTCCACTCTTTTACGCGGTTTTGAAATAACACGGTTCACTATAAAGGACGAATACTATATTTTTACACGATTTCCAAAACCAAAAAAAGAGGATAATAGATTTCCTAATTACAAAAAAACAACATGTTTACAAGGCTTCATAAGGTTCTTAACATAGCGATACTTAACCTTTTTTTTGTCTGGGCCGCATTTTGTTTTTTTTTTGCTAAATTACGTTGGCCGCAGCATATTGATAACGTAAATATACTACATAAATAATAATATTTAATGATTTAATAAATCATAAAAATGTTAATTAATGTTTCCCTGTAATATTTATATTATACTTTAAGGTGTTCACTGTCAATATTTGGTGGAAAGGCATTATATTATTAAAAACACAATATTCCTTTGTGCATTATTTCCACATTATTTAAAAGGGTCACGACCGGTTTTGCTCATGGCGAGCACTGAAATGTAATAAACGTCTTCTCAGTTGACAATGCTCGCAATGAGCGAAACCGGTCCTGACCTTTTTAAAAATAAAGTGGAATAAAGTACAAAAGAATATTTTGTTTTTATTAGTTTTAATTTTATCTTTTATACTTAGTTAAATATTCAGCCGCCTGTGTGGTCGAGTGGTCAACGTCGTTGGCTTCGGTTACGGAGGTCCCGGGTTTGAATCCCGGTACGGACAATTTTATAAATTGATTTTTCAATCGATTTATGAATTTCTGTTCGAAGGCATGAATGCATGTGATGTCTTGAATTCCCCCCTCCCACCCATCCTATCATATGAACGGGGCGTATCGATAGGGATTTGCTAACCACTAGTCATATTCTAGCCCTATCCTTCTATTCCTACTCTCTTTAGTAAAATAGAGGTTGAGCAACTGAGTAACAAGCAGGTCTCGTAGAAACACATCTGTTGAGATAAACTCCATTAGGAGTCCATATGCTCCACATTGGGAGCGGACATGGTTTTAAAAAATAAATATTCATTATAATATGTATTTTATCTTTACGTGCTTACATGGTGGTTTTTAGATTTTCTCTATATTAGGGGTCGTCAACCTTTTTATGCCTACCGCCCAATTTTGCTTATTTTTCATGGTAAAATTTCCTAACCGTCCACCAATATCGCTATATTTAAATCCATTATATGGGTAAAAAAAAATTCAGAAGAATTTTGGAGAAATAAAAATCCCCCACCGCCCACCACGGAAGCCTTTACCGCCCACTAGTTTGCGGTACGGACCAGGTTGACGACCCGTGCTCTATATCTTGATTATTGAAAATTGTCATATGCGAAAACCAAGACACATAGTAATTCTATGCAATTATGGCAAAGAGAAATGCCGAATATTACTAGCTCTTTACGAATAATACAATATACGAATTTTTCAACGACAAAAATTGAAATGCAAAATTACGTCGAAATCAACCCTTCAATGACCGAGTAATTAAAAAAAAAACGGAAACAGTTTAGAGCTGTGCATTCGATACACGTTTATACGTTCCGTTGTTCACTTCAAGTCGCTGTGTGAAATATTTTAAAATTGCCGTGGCGGCGGTGATTATCGCGAGGAGCCTTTTGATTCGCAGATTATAATTTAGAGACTGTTCAAAATCCAATTAAATACTCTGCCAGTCTAGCCTGGGAATTGTAACGCTGTGAATCCCGGTCGCGTAGTTACACGCCGCTATTCAGAGCAGTCCTGCTCGACGACCCTCCATAGATCTTATGTCGTCTAAAATTGTCAATTTTAGAACGAACTAAGCATCACGAAAATGACTCTCTTTGTTTAAAAACAATTTTTGTACTGTATGTGTGTATGTATGTATGCGCATGTGTGTGTACATGTACGGATATAGTAAGCATATGGAATGTGATTTGCAAAATAATGCATATGGAGTTCCCGTGAACTTCTTATCTCTGTAGTGATCGCGCCCTTCCGTCTGCAAACGACGGTAAGGGGATGCAATTTACAATGTTTCAAAATCTTTATCGATGAAGGAGACTGGAAGAACCTTGGTGCGTCCTGGTACTTGAAGCTCCATAAATTTGATATCAAAAAAAAAAAAAATCATCTCATTTTGACCATTAGCGAAGTAATGGAATATAGATTGATCACTTTACACTAGCTCTTCACAAGACACAGTAACCTACACCAGTAGTCAGTAATTTGCGGCTCTTTGGCTCTTTGATTGTGCTCTTCCAAAAAATACGACGTACAGTGCGTTTCAAACTTCGTGTCCTACACGCAGAAGTCGGTTTTCGGTCTTAAAACTTACGAGATGGAAAGGGTGATTGATCTCAGCGAACGTACCTCAATCAGATTGAGGACCTTTTAAGCTAGTCATATCGACTGTGAAAATGAAAAAGGACGTAACCCACATTTTTTTCTAAACAGGTTTTTTTCGATAATCATAATTTATTCAACTTGATACACATTCTATCAAAAGGATGTATGCTGAAAATGCCGAATTAGTATCTAAATTTAGTTTTTTTTAAGCAGGGCCTGTAGAAATAGCTATCAGGAATAAAGGACTTAAAAAAGAGTTTTTTTTTTAAATATTAATAAATATCAGATGTCATTTAAAAACCGGTTTATCAGCCTCCATGCACTTAAAGGTTGCGTATATTTCATAATTTTCTTTTGGTAAAAAATCATCAAAAAACGTTTTTTGTATATCTTGTAAAATTAGTTATATGTGTGTTACGGCTTTTTTCCTTTCCACTCTCCGAAAAATATTCTTTAGCTTTTTTTGACGTGACAACGTCTTACAAATCGATGACGCCCGCTGCACGCACGAAAAAACATGACTCATTGTCCCGTTTGTCGCGTTACGCCGAAGGCAAGCGTGCGAGCGAGAGCGCGGATAAGTGATAGAGAGGCACGATCGGCCTACCATTCGAATTGTGCCGCATCTATCTCTCTTAACAGAATAACACAGATTGGAAGACGTTAAATATCACACATGTATAAAAGTTGTAAATAAATAGATAAAAGCACATTCTTACTTGTAAATAAACTGTTCATCAAAGTAATAAACATATTTGAATTAATGAGTGCGAATAAAATATATCAATAAAAAATTGTAGATTTCATTTCACTCCTTCTTCGTATCCATACAAAATAATGATAATTCAATAAAAATGATTCCATTTTATTCATAAAAGTATGCAATCATTTCATCAATGTTTTCTTATGACGTTGTCACGTTAAACTATCGTCCGTAAACCGACTTTACAGACAACCAATTTTTTTAAATTTACTTAAGTGTGTTGAAAGGAACATAGTATTTAACTAACGGTCTTTTATAATTTGAGATCCACACAACCTCCAATTGACGCCATGAACTCTTTGAATGTATTAAAAAATATTCTAGATTCAACGGTGTAGATATCTTCGACGCGGCCGATATAATTGTCTTAAATCTTTTCCCGGTCGTCATCCATATGTGGACAATCCTAAGTGATATAAGTTCAGCATTCTGATCTGCAATAGTTTTTGATGCAAAAAAAATAATAATTAAAGACCCAGTGCGTTATATATTTCAGGATTCAACGCGTTAAAAAAATGAGAAAAAAATACGTAAATAACAGTCGTTGAGAGTTGCACGTGTGTGTATGTGTGTGTTAGTACGTATGAACCCGCAAAAGTGAACAGTGCAAGTGCGCAAGCGGTTAGCGAGATATCATTTGTACCTTCGATATTATGTGATACTTGTGTACGACCATTATGCGAGAAATTACAATTGTGGCAACCGCGGGGTGCTATGGACCCCTGCAACAGGATGGCAACTCCAAAATCAAGAATATTATTAAGTTGTTATAAATCAGAAAAAAAACTTGCCACTAAATGTTATTTCTTTAGATCCATAGAGTTTACTGCGGCGGTATACCAAAACCCGCTATTGACATCATATGAGTATGTCTTAACAGCTTAACGACCGCACGTCTTTTTATAGAATTTCACCTGGTGGCCAGGCAATTTTGAGAAAAATTCGCAAAAATTGTAATTTTACTGAATTCACTATAATTTGTAAACCAATTGAAATATCTTTACAAAATTTAATTTTCTTAGCTTCCAGATACTTCGCCTATACGCATATATGTGTCCGCCGGCCAGCAACCTTTGTTTTTCAAATTCTCAAATACGCGTCCACGGTCGTTAAGCTGTATGAAATAGGAAAGGAAATCTTTTTACAAAATTTCTCGTTGATATAAAATTAATTTTCATGGCAGATAACACAATGTGCTATTTTTTTTATAAAATCAATGGATAAATCATTTACAACAAGCAAAAACAATTAAATGAAATTAATTTTTCTATACTTCAACCCAGAACCATCTGATGGATAATTTAGTGCTTAAAAGCAAGGTTACAGACACCGAGATAATCAAATCTGTCCAATCGAAAGCCAATTACGATGTCTTTAATGCCAATAATTTCGAGTGTACATAAATTTGTTGTGAAAACAATTAGCTTGTTCAACATTATTAGGTATATAGAAACCAAGTCTTGAGGAACTGTTCTTTAGACACTCTTGGAAAATATTTGAACGCATTGAATGCGGCTTTGTTACTGGAAACACCAAGTTATGTCTGTTAGTCCGTAGCTTGTGATGCCATGTACAATGTTGAGTATCCCGGAATATCTGATAATGTAAGACTGGTTTCGCTCTAAGTAATCGGGTTCGCTTTCGCTATGATAATAATTTAGTTTTTACAAACTTTATTCCGAACTAAGCATTATAATCAAATGCAACAGTAAGATATAATGAAAAACTCGATTTTAAGATAAGTATGCTAATCGATTGCTGAAACACTAAAATATTTTAATTTAAAAGAATCCCCATTTAAAAAAAACTTATTTTTTCAATTATTGATATCGACTGTTACTTCAAAGTATCAACGAGATTAGTAGAATAACTAGACACAGAAAATAGTAAACAAAAAACCTACTATTATTATCTTTGATCGTAAACCGTAAAATACTGAATAAAACCATAATTAACACAAACCTTAATTAAATTTGAATCGTTCAAATTGTGTACAGTCTCACAGATTTTGTCACTAACGACCCGGGTTTCACCTTTCGGCATCTTCAGGAGTTCAAGTGCACGGATGAACTTGATGAACTGACGCTTAGTAAATGAATGTTTACAAACCTCAATGTTCAATTATCTCGAAAATAGTATTTTTGATTTGTCCCACTGTTGCTTTAGGTTAGTGAAATGTCAGACTTATTTAAGTATTATATGAAAGTCCATTTCTGGCTTGTAATATTCGCCGCAAATCCCCCAATTGCCCGGTCGCATTCCAATGGCGTTCCTAAGAGACGGTCGGCGGTGCCGCGCATACAGTCACATGATGGCTCGCGTCTGTGTATTCAACACTTGCCAGGCTATACACGTATATTCGGACGACTGTCTATGTGTTGGATTTTGGTGCGCTTTGCATTTTATAACTACTAGCTGTAAGCCCGTTGACCTCAACGGAGAGATTTTTGTTGCATTTTTAAGTAGTCAGAAAAGTTACTGGCGTGAAAAATAAATTACTAACCTATTTATTGAATAATCCAGAAATTCTGATAGTAAAAGAAATATCTCGGGGCGTATATCGACAGCCCTGCCCTGCAGTATTTAAATTGTAAATTATTTATTTTTGGAATAATGTTCTAGTTTGCTAACAACTATTTTTCGTAATAGCAAAAATTTTGTAAATTATTTAATTTTTGGAATAATGTTTATGTTTGCTAACAACCATTTTTCTTAGAAGCAGAAATTTCGTTAATTATTTTATTTTTGGTATAATTTTTAAGTTTGCTAACAATTATTTTTCATAGTAGCAAAAATAGTCCTTGTAAATTACTTAATTTTTGGAATAATGTTTAAGTTTGCTAACAATTATTTTTTCTATTAGCAGAAATAGACCTCGTAAATTATTTAATTTTTGGAATAATGTTTAAATTTGCTAACAACCATTTTTCATAGTAGCAAAAATAGTCCTTGTAAATTACTTAATTTTTGGAATAATGTTTAAGTTTGCTAACAATTATTTTTCCTATTAGCAGAAATAGACCTCGTAAATTATTTAATATTTGGAATAATGTTTAAGTTTGCTAACAACCATTTTTCTTAGAAGCAGAAATTTCGTTAGTTATTTTGTTTTTGGTATAATTTTTAAGTTTGCTAACAATTATTTTTCATAGTAGCAAAAATAGTCCTTGTAAATTACTTAATTTTTGGAATAATGTTTAAGTTTGCTAACAATTATTTTTTCTATTAGCAGAAATAGACCTCGTAAATTATTTAATTTTTGGAATAATGTTTAAATTTGCTAACAACCATTTTTCATAGTAGCAAAAATAGTCCATGTAAATTACTTAATTTTTGGAATAATGTTTAAGTTTGCTAACAATTATTTTTCCTATTAGCAGAAATAGACCTCGTAAATTATTTAATATTTGGAATAATGTTTAAGTTTGCTAACAATTATTTTTCCTATTAGCAGAAATAGACCTCGTAAATTATTTAATATTTGGAATAATGTTTAAGTTTGCTAACAATTATTTTTCCTATTAGCAGAAATAGACCTCGTAAATTATTTAATATTTGGAATAATGTTTAAGTTTGCTAACAACCATTTTTCTTAGAAGCAGAAATTTCGTTAATTATTTTATTTTTGGTATAATTTTTAAGTTTGCTAACAATTATTTTTCATAGTAGCAAAAATAGTCCTTGTAAATTACTTAATTTTTGGAATAATGTTTAAGTTTGCTAACAATTATTTTTTCTATTAGCAGAAATAGACCTCGTAAATTATTTAATTTTTGGAATAATGTTTAAATTTGCTAACAACCATTTTTCATAGTAGCAAAAATAGTCCTTGTAAATTACTTAATTTTTGGAATAATGTTTAAGTTTGCTAACAATTATTTTTCCTATTAGCAGAAATAGACCTCGTAAATTATTTAATTTTTGGAATAATGTTTAAGTTTGCTAACAACCATTTTTCTTAGAAGCAGAAATTTCGTTAATTATTTTATTTTTGGTATAATTTTTAAGTTTGCTAACAATTATTTTTCATAGTAGCAAAAATAGTCCTTGTAAATTACTTAATTTTTGGAATAATGTTTAAGTTTGCTAACAATTATTTTTCCTATTAGCAGAAATAGACCTCGTAAATTATTTAATTTTTGGAATAATGTTTAAGTTTGCTAACAACCATTTTTCTTAGAAGCAGAAATTTCGTTAATTATTTTATTTTTGGTATAATTTTTAAGTTTGCTAACAATTATTTTTCATAGTAGCAAAAATAGTCCTTGTAAATTACTTAATTTTTGGAATAATGTTTAAGTTTGCTAACAATTATTTTTCCTATTAGCAGAAATAGACCTCGTAAATTATTTAATATTTGGAATAATGTTTAAGTTTGCTAACAACCATTTTTCTTAGAAGCAGAAATTTCGTTAATTATTTTATTTTTGGTATAATTTTTAAGTTTGCTAACAATTATTTTTTCTATTAGCAGAAATAGACCTCGTAAATTATTTAATTTTTGGAATAATGTTTAAATTTGCTAACAACCATTTTTCATAGTAGCAAAAATAGTCCTTGTAAATTACTTAATTTTTGGAATAATGTTTAAGTTTGCTAACAATTATTTTTCCTATTAGCAGAAATAGACCTCGTAAATTATTTAATATTTGGAATAATGTTTAAGTTTGCTAACAATTATTTTTCCTATTAGCAGAAATAGACCTCGTAAATTATTTAATATTTGGAATAATGTTTAAGTTTGCTAACAATTATTTTTCCTATTAGCAGAAATAGACCTCGTAAATTATTTAATATTTGGAATAATGTTTAAGTTTGCTAACAACCATTTTTCTTAGAAGCAGAAATTTCGTTAGTTATTTTGTTTTTGGTATAATTTTTAAGTTTGCTAACAATTATTTTTCATAGTAGCAAAAATAGTCCTTGTAAATTACTTAATTTTTGGAATAATGTTTAAGTTTGCTAACAATTATTTTTCCTATTAGCAGAAATAGACCTCGTAAATTATTTAATTTTTGGAATAATGTTTAAGTTTGCTAACAACCATTTTTCTTAGAAGCAGAAATTTCGTTAATTATTTTATTTTTGGTATAATTTTTAAGTTTGCTAACAATTATTTTTCATAGTAGCAAAAATAGTCCTTGTAAATTACTTAATTTTTGGAATAATGTTTAAGTTTGCTAACAATTATTTTTCCTATTAGCAGAAATAGACCTCGTAAATTATTTAATATTTGGAATAATGTTTAAGTTTGCTAACAACCATTTTTCTTAGAAGCAGAAATTTCGTTAGTTATTTTGTTTTTGGTATAATTTTTAAGTTTGCTAACAATTATTTTTCATAGTAGCAAAAATAGTCCTTGTAAATTACTTAATTTTTGGAATAATGTTTAAGTTTGCTAACAATTATTTTTCCTATTAGCAGAAATAGACCTCGTAAATTATTTAATTTTTGGAATAATGTTTAAGTTTGCTAACAACCATTTTTCTTAGAAGCAGAAATTTCGTTAATTATTTTATTTTTGGTATAATTTTTAAGTTTGCTAACAATTATTTTTCATAGTAGCAAAAATAGTCCTTGTAAATTATTTAATTTTTGGAATAATGTTTATGTTTGCTAACAACCATTTTTCTTAGAAGCAGAAATTTCGTTAATTATTTTATTTTTGGTATAATTTTTAAGTTTGCTAACAATTATTTTTCCTATTAGCAGAAATAGACCTCGTAAATTATTTAATTTTTGGAATAATGTTTAAGTTTGCTAACAACCATTTTTCGTATATATATAAATAAATAGTTAATTAAATTATTATATATAATTGAGCAGCCCTATATAGCCGTTCACAACCCTGCAGGTGGAAATCTTGGAATTCAAAATCGTTTAGTGCAAGATTTCACCCACAGATGTCATTATTAGTTCACTTAAAACGCGTTCTTTTTTTTGCTTTGTAATATTTAAATTATATAAAGTTTTTATATCGCTTTTCTCAAGTGGATTCATAGATCAGTGTGTAAGCCGTCCGAACGTCGCGCATGAAAATTGGGGCATGGTATCGAATCCCACAGCTTGAGAGAATATTTTTTGAAAATTAATTGTTTTTACACATAATAAAATAAAAATGTCATGATTTCAAAAATTCACTCATGACGTCAGAGAAAAATGAGGAAATGAATTAATGACGACAGCGGGGCAGGATGGGGGGGAGGGGGACCGTCTTTCTTGACGTCATCGAATAGGCGAAATCGCGACCATAATATACAAACGAAAAAAGTATCTCTTTAGTATGAATAAAAAAATGTTGACAGCGTGGCTGGGGCGGAGGAGGGGAAGAGGAAATCGGGGACAATTTACAGACAGACGGACAGACAGACGTACGGACGGACGGACATTTTTTTTTTTTTTTTTTTTTATTCCATATCCGCTCCCTATGCGGAGCATATGGTCACCACGAAGTTCCTCCATGACTCTCTATCTCCAGCCAGTCTCCTTGCTTCCTCCCAGGTCATCCCAGCGTCCCGCAACTCCGCTGAGTACATCCTGAGAATGGTCATCAGTGGCCTTCCACGACGCCGGTATCCATCCGGTTGGAAGAACAGACAGGCAGGGTTCAGGCTCTCTTGAGGCATCCTTAACACGTGTCCAAGCCAGGACCACCGCCGCTTCTTTATTTTGGACGTAATTAGAGGCTGGTTAGTCCGCTCTCTAATCTCCGTATTCCTGACAAAGTCAGACCATTTCACTCCAAGCATTCGCCGCAGGCATCTGTTTTCGAAACACAGTATACGGTTACTCTGCGCTTTCGTAAGGTGCCATGATTCGCAACCGTAAAGCAGCACTGTCAAGATACATGCGTTGAACAGGAGGCACTTGGTTCTGACCGAGTACAGCCGTGAATCCCAGACTTTCCGCATTGAGTTAAAGGTTGCTCCAGCTATCCCTAATCGGATCGCGAGCTCTTTACACGGATTGCCATCCCCCGTGATGTGTACCCCCAAGTACCTGAAACCGTCGACTCTTTCGATGTTTTGACCGGCGCTCGTCAAAGGGTAGTGTGGGTCCGGACAGGCACTGTTGCAGAGTACATTGGTTTTACTCGCATTGATTTTAAGACCGATGCGATACGAGTTGCTCTGCAGTTTATCCATTGTATCTTGAATACCCTCGACAGATTTGTCAAATATAACAGCGTCGTCTGCATACTCGAGGTCGCATAGCTTTAGATTGGGGGCAACGGTCACACCTCGGTCAGGTGGAATTGACTTCCTCAGAATGAAGTCGAAGATTATAATGAACAGGAACGGAGCTAAGACGCAGCCCTGTCTGACCCCGGTTGAGACCCCAAACCATTCAGTGGTTATATCACCGATTCTTATGCAGCATTCGCTCCCCTCGTGCAAGCATTTGATGATGGCAACAATCTTGGTTGGGATTCCGTACAATTTTAATATGTTCCATATAGAGGACCGGTGCGGACTATCAAAGGCCTTCTCGTAGTCTACAAAGCAACATGCCAGCGAGCTGTTGTATTCGTTGCTTTGCTGAAGAAGGCACCTAAGATTGTGTATTTGGTCCGCGCAGGATCGGCCAGGTAAGAACCCGGCCTGATTTTCCCTGAGGATATTCATAATTGGAATCCTTATTCTCGCCAATACTATATGTGCCAGAACCTTGCCAGGCACGCTGAGCAGCGTTATGCCACGGTAATTGTCACAGCACAGTGGGTCACCTTTTTTGTGGATTGTGACTACCTCGCCATTAACCCAGTCCCTCGGACAGCGCTCTTGCGCCCACACCATACTAAGAAGCTGGTGCAGGGGGTGCAAAAGCGCCTCCAGGCCATACTTTAGGAGCTCTGGATGTATACCATCCATGCCTGGCGCCTTCCCGTTTTTTAAGCGCCGCACAGCCGAGGAAATCTCAGCATGTGTCGGCGCATAGTCAGGAATGTTTAACGCTCGAGGAATTTCCGTAATTGTGGCTTCATTGGGTATATCAAATGGGTCCGAGGGAGGGGGGCGGTTAAGCACCCCGCAGAAATGATCTCTCCAGATCTTTTTGACACGCTCTACGTTCGATTCTATTGTTCCGCTGGGACTACGGATAGGCCCCGCGGTTGGCATCCGTCTGCCGCAAATTTCACGTGTAATTTTGTAAAGTCTCCTTGTGTCATTCCTACGTGATGCCGCCTCTGCTGCTTCAATTTTCTTGTCCAGGAATCGGCGTTTATCGAGTCGCACAGACTTTTTGACTACCTTATCCTGGAGTTGATAGTTAGTCCGACGTTCCTCGACTCGATTTGGGTTTGTTTCACTGTCCCTCAGTGCTTTACGCCGGGCTCTCTCTTCAATATTTTTCCACGTGTTGTCAGACATCCACTTCGGCTGGGTACTTTTTCTGACTCCGGACGGACATTAACGACTATTAATATATAGATATATTTCATCCATATTATAAATGCAAAATAAATTAAATATCCAGCCGGAAAAGGAATAAGTTAAATGGTGTTGTATCAAATGTCATTAAGTGTCTTCGATATTCCTCGTTAACCTACCAAACAACCGGAAAAATGTGCACTGCAACATTTCTGACTGACGCGTTACAATCATTTTCCTTGCAGTCGTAATTCTCTCGCCTAGCGGATGCGGGCCATTGAAAGGTGAAGTGCGCGTCAATGATATGTAAAAAAAAGTAACCAAAGGGCCTCAGTTTCAACAGCCCTGGAGGGCATCAATTAATACGCTAAATTAATGACGATGATGATGTCGTTGATTGCACTCAAAGATAGAAATAATACTTCGGGATTTAATTTTTTTATCCGCCACTTTACAAGTGAGGCGCCTAAAAGCAAAACCCTATATGTTCGTTTTTGTATAGTTAGTAGCAAATGCATTTTGTCAGTTATTAGTTTTATCGATAGTTTATTTTTCATTCGTATTATCTTTTTTTCCATTCGAGACCAATATGCATATTTTACTTATGCAGTAATATAATTGAATTTGTTGGTCTCTAAGACTTTCAAACAATTTTCTTATATTTAATTAAGTTAGGTTCACCAAGTTAATATATTATTATTATTTATTTATTTTTTACCATGTCCGCTCCCAATGTGGAGCATATGGACTCCTAATGGAGTTTATCTCAACAGAAGTGTTTCTACGAGAACTGCTTGTTACTCAGTTGCTCAACCTCTCTTTTTCCAAAGAGAGTAAGAATAGAAGGAAAGGGCTAGGACAGGACAAGTGGTTAGCTAATCGCTCTCGATACGCCCCGTTCATAGGATAGGATGGGTGGGAGGGGGGAATTCAAGACATCACATACATCCATGCCTTTGAACAGAAATTCATAAATCGATTGAAAAATCAATTTATAAAACTGCCCGTACTGGGATTCGAACCCGTGCCCTCCGTATCGGTAGCCAACGATGTTGACCACTCGACCACACAGGCGGCAAACATATATCTGCATATTTTACTTATGCAGTAATATAATTGAATTTATTTGTCTCGAAGACTTTCAAACAATTTTCTTATGTTTAATTAAGTTAGGTTCACCAAGTTAATATATTATTACATATTATATATCTCGAAAATATTCGATTAATAAACTTCTTTGAGACACATCATCAGTTCAAATGCATCGTTAGCATGTATCTAAATCAGAATTCCAAATTTAAATATGTATTCATTGAATCAGATTGTACAAAGCAATATATAATACATATATACCTTCAATTACATACTTAATATTTCGGTAATTGCCATCAGTGTTCCAAATTTAAAACTAATTATTCAAACTAGCTGTAAGCCCGTTGACCTCAACGGAGAGATTTTTGTTGCATTTTTAAGTAGTCAGAAAAGTTACTGGCGTGAAAAATAAATTACTAACCTATTTATTGAATAATCCAGAAATTCTGATAGTAAAAGAAATATCTCGGGGCGTATATCGACAGCCCTGCCCTGCAGTATTTAAATTGTAAATTATTTATTTTTGGAATAATGTTCTAGTTTGCTAACAACTATTTTTCGTAATAGCAGAAATTTTGTAAATTATTTAATTTTTGGAATAATGTTTATGTTTGCTAACAACCATTTTTTTTAGAAGCAGAAATTTTGTAAATTATTTAATTTTTGGAATAATGTTTATGTTTGCTAACAACCATTTTTCATAGTAGCAAAAATAGTCCTTGTAAATTACTTAATTTTTGGAATAATGTTTAAGTTTGCTAACAATTATTTTTCCTATTAGCAGAAATAGACCTCGTAAATTATTTAATATTTGGAATAATGTTTAAGTTTGCTAACAACCATTTTTCTTAGAAGCAGAAATTTCGTTAATTATTTTATTTTTGGTATAATTTTTAAGTTTGCTAACAATTATTTTTCATAGTAGCAAAAATAGTCCTTGTAAATTACTTAATTTTTGGAATAATGTTTAAGTTTGCTAACAATTATTTTTCCTATTAGCAGAAATAGACCTCGTAAATTATTTAATTTTTGGAATAATGTTTAAGTTTGCTAACAACCATTTTTCTTAGAAGCAGAAATTTCGTTAATTATTTTATTTTTGGTATAATTTTTAAGTTTGCTAACAATTATTTTTCATAGTAGCAAAAATAGTCCTTGTAAATTACTTAATTTTTGGAATAATTTTTAAGTTTGCTAACAATTATTTTTCCTATTAGCAGAAATAGACCTCGTAAATTATTTAATATTTGGAATAATGTTTAAGTTTGCTAACAACCATTTTTCTTAGAAGCAGAAATTTCGTTAATTATTTTGTTTTTGGTATAATTTTTAAGTTTGCTAACAATTATTTTTCATAGTAGCAAAAATAGTCCTTGTAAATTATTTAATTTTTGGAATAATGTTTATGTTTGCTAACAACCATTTTTCTTAGAAGCAGAAATTTCGTTAATTATTTTATTTTTGGTATAATTTTTAAGTTTGCTAACAATTATTTTTCATAGTAGCAAAAATAGTCCTTGTAAATTACTTAATTTTTGGAATAATGTTTAAGTTTGCTAACAATTATTTTTTCTATTAGCAGAAATAGACCTCGTAAATTATTTAATTTTTGGAATAATGTTTAAATTTGCTAACAACCATTTTTCATAGTAGCAAAAATAGTCCTTGTAAATTACTTAATTTTTGGAATAATGTTTAAGTTTGCTAACAATTATTTTTCCTATTAGCAGAAATAGACCTCGTAAATTATTTAATATTTGGAATAATGTTTAAGTTTGCTAACAACCATTTTTCTTAGAAGCAGAAATTTCGTTAGTTATTTTGTTTTTGGTATAATTTTTAAGTTTGCTAACATTTATTTTTCATAGTAGCAAAAATAGTCCTTGTAAATTACTTAATTTTTGGAATAATGTTTAAGTTTGCTAACAATTATTTTTCCTATTAGCAGAAATAGACCTCGTAAATTATTTAATTTTTGGAATAATGTTTAAGTTTGCTAACAACCATTTTTCTTAGAAGCAGAAATTTCGTTAATTATTTTATTTTTGGTATAATTTTTAAGTTTGCTAACAATTATTTTTCATAGTAGCAAAAATAGTCCTTGTAAATTATTTAATTTTTGGAATAATGTTTATGTTTGCTAACAACCATTTTTCTTAGAAGCAGAAATTTCGTTAATTATTTTATTTTTGGTATAATTTTTAAGTTTGCTAACAATTATTTTTCATAGTAGCAAAAATAGTCCTTGTAAATTACTTAATTTTTGGAATAATGTTTAAGTTTGCTAACAATTATTTTTTCTATTAGCAGAAATAGACCTCGTAAATTATTTAATTTTTGGAATAATGTTTAAATTTGCTAACAACCATTTTTCATAGTAGCAAAAATAGTCCTTGTAAATTACTTAATTTTTGGAATAATGTTTAAGTTTGCTAACAATTATTTTTCCTATTAGCAGAAATAGACCTCGTAAATTATTTAATATTTGGAATAATGTTTAAGTTTGCTAACAACCATTTTTCTTAGAAGCAGAAATTTCGTTAGTTATTTTGTTTTTGGTATAATTTTTAAGTTTGCTAACATTTATTTTTCATAGTAGCAAAAATAGTCCTTGTAAATTACTTAATTTTTGGAATAATGTTTAAGTTTGCTAACAATTATTTTTCCTATTAGCAGAAATAGACCTCGTAAATTATTTAATTTTTGGAATAATGTTTAAGTTTGCTAACAACCATTTTTCTTAGAAGCAGAAATTTCGTTAATTATTTTATTTTTGGTATAATTTTTAAGTTTGCTAACAATTATTTTTCATAGTAGCAAAAATAGTCCTTGTAAATTATTTAATTTTTGGAATAATGTTTATGTTTGCTAACAACCATTTTTCTTAGAAGCAGAAATTTCGTTAATTATTTTATTTTTGGTATAATTTTTAAGTTTGCTAACAATTATTTTTCATAGTAGCAAAAATAGTCCTTGTAAATTACTTAATTTTTGGAATAATGTTTAAGTTTGCTAACAATTATTTTTCCTATTGGCAGAAATAGACCTCGTAAATTATTTAATTTTTGGAATAATGTTTAAGTTTGCTAACAATTATTTTTCCTATTAGCAGAAATAGACCTCGTAAATTATTTAATTTTTGGAATAATGTTTAAGTTTGCTAACAACCATTTTTCGTATATATATAAATAAATAGTTAATTAAATTATTATATTTAATTGAGCAGCCCTATATAGCCGTTCACAACCCTGCAGGTGGAAATCTTGGAATTCAAAATCGTTTAGTGCAAGATTTCACCCACAGATGTCATTATTAGTTCACTTAAAACGCGTTCTTTTTTTTTGCTTTGTATTATTTAAATTATATAAAGTTTTTATATCGCTTTTCTCAAGTGGATTCGTAGATCAGTGTGTAAGCCGTCCGAACGTCGCGCATGAAAATTGGGGCATGGTATCGAATCCCACAGCTTGAGAGAATATTTTTTGAAAATTAATTGTTTTTACACATAATAAAATAAAAATGTCATGATTTCAAGAATTCACTCATGACGTCAGAGAAAAATGAAGAAATGAATTAATGACGACAGCGGGGCAGGATGGGGGGGAGGGGGACCGTCTTTCTTGACGTCATCGAAAAGGCGAAATCGCGACCATAATATACAAACGAAAAAAGTATCTCTTTAGTATGAATAAAAAAATGTTGACAGCGTGGCTGGGGCGGTGGAGGGGAAGGGGAAATCGGGGACATTTTACAGACGGACGGACATTAACGACTATTAATATATAGATGGTATGCTATATTCA
>CM062841.1:832907-1129170 GCA_031772345.1 Himalopsyche anomala | reverse complement strand
AGAATATGTTCAATCACGTAGCAATAGATAATATATGCGTTCCAAATTTATATTTAAATTTTAATCATATTGTATATTAACATATTTATACCCGCATAGAGACAATCTGTATACAAAGTATTACAAACCAATTGCGATGATGTAGCGCATAGTATATATTATATTATGAATATCTATTGCACTTTCATCTCATTTTTAATGTGTGCTGGAACCAGTTCTCGAGATTGAATGTATGCATTTGATTATAAGATCTCTAAAAAGAGATTTTACACACGTAACTGTATCGGATCGGCTTATTATTATTCATGCTGAGTTGGTGATTTGCATTATGTTTATAGTATTTTATCGTAATTTTGCATTTGTTATAAGTTCAACTTTCCATGCCATAACACGAGAGTCGTAAACTAGCCATTCGCTTAGTCGATTTGTAAATACTGTTGAGATGTCATATAACTCTGATGCGCGACGAACGATCCTAGTCCAGTGGTGCTATGAACCAAAAGACATCATGCAGCTTTGCGATAACATTGCTTGTGATGAAGAATATCACAAATCAAATCGTTAATTGTTTCTTCGAACTTGATGATATATTCTCTTTTTCAAAGGTACGATAGTACTCCGAATGTAACAAGTTCTCTTTCAAATCATTAGTCATTCGGATTCTAGTACAAAAAATGTGGTGTATATTTTTTTTTATTGTATTATTCCCCTCACATTATATATATTTTTTTTATTATTATTTTCTAGTGTACTCAATGTTGTACTACCACCATCCGCTACGGCTTCACACTCTTTTTACAGGGTGTACTCCGTAGCGTAACAACGTTATAAGTAAATTTGAATCGTTCAAATTATGTACACTCCCACAGATTTTGTCACTAACGACCCGGGTTTCGCCTTTTGGCATCTTCAGGCGTTCAAGCGCACGGATGAACTTGACTTGACTTGACGGATGAACTTGACTTGAACTTGACAAGTCAGTTCAAGTTCATCCGTGCGCTTGAACGCCTGAAGATGCCGAAAGGCGAAACCCGGGTCGTTAGTGACAAAATCTGTGGGAGTGTACATAATTTGAACGATTCAAATTTAATATTGAAATTCCACCAAGCACCTTCAGTCGAAATCTTAAATTATAACGTTATAAGTGTTCAAATTTTTGCCAGCGATGTCCCGAGAAGAAATTCTTTAAGACTTGGTTGCATGCACTACAGAATGTTTAATGAAATAATGCAGTTAATGATTAAATCATTTATGTATTGGGTTCCATTCTCTTTCCGTAAAACTGGGTGAATTCTTTAAAGGCCGTATAAGTTGCCTTATATGTAATCAAGTCTGCATGACGACGAGGCCGACAGATCCGACTGATCGTATTGTCTTAATCAATCATATAATAGTTATAACAATTCTTGTCTGGTACGTTTTGGTAAAGTGACGGCCAACAGGGAACTGTTGTCATTTTATCATTTAAATTGTCTGCGGGCGACTTCCGATTATAAAAAAATGAGTTGACATTTAATAATAAAAAAATAGTTTATAGTTTATAACAAAACCTTGTATTGGTTTTATTTTTTTCTGAACCCTTATCAATATGGTCGGAAAATGAGTGACATGCAGGATAAACAAAAAGATCACGTGAAAAAAATGAGGTACTGACACCCAAATGTAATCAAATGTAAATATAATAAAAACATGTAATCAAATAATATACGATATGGACATCGCAGTGACGGGTTGGCTAGAGAAGTATAACAACAATGTTGTATCTTATGTCATGATTTTCCTTTGAATTCCGCTTAAAAAACAGATTCTATTCAGGGCTTATAAGGTACTATTTCAAATAATTAAAACAACCACATTTTAAAAATTGTCAGTTTCTATTTGTAGCCTTTCGCCACGTAGCTTCAACATCACCAACAACATACAGTGAATTCAAAATAAACTCCCTCACTAAATCCAACGGCACCGCATTGTCATTAAAATTGTCACATCTGATGGTCCACGGCTTGTCCACGAAATACATGTGCACTGAGATGACTCCGAATCTGTCTGTCCAATCAGCAAGGCACTGAGGACCCAGTGGGGCTGTGATATAGGCTGCCTGTCTGTCCACAAAGTTGTACCAGTCCCTGTCGACCACGTCTGTTATCCCAAAGACCTGCCACCCGATCCCGTTGATGTTTCCGTCCTTCACCAGCATGAAGAATGGCGGAAAGTCTGAACATTTTTGTTCGCGCCGAGTGTCGTAAAAGTAGTGGGTTCCTGTGAATAAAATTATTTAGTCTTATTTCAACTTTGACACGTCCAGCTTGTGTGTCACTGGTCTTTACTATGACGTAAAATTATTTTATTTGTATTTATATTCACCTGATTTTATCAGAAATCAAGAATGGTTGCTTATTATACTAGTTGAACATATTATCCAGCATAATAATACTCTAAAAAACATAATAAAGTCGCCACTGCTATTACATTGTGGTTTTTTTTTAAATCTGCATTATTCTAAAAACACTATTTCTAAACGAAAAGCACCACTTTTTTATGACACACTTTCAAAATAAACTTAAAGACTTTTCGTAACACTTTAAAATGCATTAGATCAGCGTTTCCTAAATAATGGGTCGCGACCCGGTACCGGGTCGCAGAAAGCAAAATGCCAGGTCACCAATTTTCTAAAATAATAAGTTTATTTACTATATTTTTTTTGTTATACCTCTCATTAATAAATTATTGGTACATTTGATTTCTATATAGGTTTATCAGAGTAAATTATTTTGTATTATAACATATAAAGACTGTATGGACATAAATATACAGTTTTATTTTACCTATGAACCGGTTGTATAAGCCATAAAAAAATTAGTGGGTCACGAAGGAAAAATATTAAAATAACCGGGTCGCGGGGGGAAAATGTTTGAGAAACGCTGCATTAGATAATTTCGTGAGCTCACGTTACCGTAGGCTAGTCGTCCCATACAGAGGTGGAAAAAACTTTACTACGATAAACACAATCAGAGATAAAGAAAACCAAGAAATCTCTTACCGTACATAAAATATATAGGATACCAAAAAAATAGTCAGAAAGTCAGTCGATATAATAAAAAAAGACATGAAAAAAGTTCATGTTTGACCCAGTCGAGAACATAACTCTAATCGTAAAACCGTTTAACTTTTTGCATTGCAAGTTTTTTGTTGATTGTAATCAAGATAATCAAATATTATTGATTGAAAAAAAGCTTGACAGCAAATAGACGTTTCGTCCAGGTCTTCTCAAATCATTATTTTTTTTATATTACTCTGCTGAATTTGTCAGAACTTTTTTAACTTACCCATATTCGGTATGCAGTTGTTCCTGACATATTTAGTGTTTGATCTTAGCTCTTCTTCATCTGTTGGCACCTGGGTATAGTTCGTTCCGTTCTTTATCCAGATGCCTTCGCCTAAATTATCTAGTTCATTTCTTCCTCCGGTGCTAAAGTTTTCAGGGTCTGATAAATAGAACGCTGATGTGTAATAAACTCTTCCGTTTATCGTCTTCTTATGGAAAGTTGGTGATTTCCCGAATTTGTATGGAGTTCTTTCGACATCATTGATTGGAACCTGACAATAAAATTTGACTATTAAATAAAGACTAGAGACTCAAACTTACGTTGTGGATAACAACGTGAATAAAATCAATAAAGCTATAATGCCATTCCACCAATTATTGACAGTAAACACATTAAAAGTAATAAAGCTACCATTGAAAAGGATTCGCATAATATCATTCATTGATGAGAGATGGTCGTGTGTAGAAGATTCCCTTCATCATCTCAAGTTGTATTACGAGTTCAGATAGAAAAGGCTTCTTTCTTTTAATAATCGAATACCTAATTTAGGTCAAATACGTACGCTGTCATTCATCCTCGAATGATTACTCAACCAAGCACCAATACACTTCAACAATACACCAATTAACTCAACATCGTCCATACACAAATATTCCTTGTTCAATAAAAAAAATAAAAAAATAACCCTTCCCTTACTATGCAAAAAAATCACAAGCTCCTGAGCTGTGTATTCGTTACACATCAGGCAAATGGAAGTAAATCATGACAATTATATAAAACTACTACAGCAGTACTACATATAATTGTCATGATTCACTCCCGTTTGCCTGATGTGTAACGGGTACACAGCTCAGGAGCTTGTGCTTTTTTTACATAGTAAGGGAAGGGTTAAGAATTATGTCAATAGAATTATCCCTACGATGGGAGCTTCTAAAATATGAGTTGATGACCAGAAAAGAAAGAATCTGGACAGTAAAATATATATAATGAAGAAACCCCATTCGTTTCTTGAACCCAACCAATACCATTTATCTTCTACCTCATACAAGTACTGGTGTTAAAACTCTAAACCAAGAACACTAATCCATAGTTTCTCAACCTTTTTGGCTCGGTGGCCTCATTGAGTCTCATATTTTTCCGTGCCCCCCATATCTGTTTTGAAGTTTTTCGGAAAACATTTTGTCAGTTGATGGATGTTTTCGCGTGGCCCCTAAAAACTGTACTGTGGCTTCCTAATTTTTTTCTGTGGTCCCCGATTGAGAAACACTGCACTGATCTACTCTCCAGCCTAATTCCTTCGTTTTCTTTATACGCTAGGCCATCTTGAGTAACAAGTGGCAGTAACACCACACTACAGTTTTGCCATGCGTCAAAGAACAAATTTATTTGTAAAATTGTGATTGCTTCACTCTAACCATAATTGTCTATGCGACTTCAGTTTGATTTACATTGATGTTGAATTCTAACATAAACACCACTTATAATATTTTTTCTTTTTGTAAGAAGATCCAATCATTTTACCGCTAATTGCACTCCAGCAATGAACCCATTTTGGTCATACATGGGGCAAAACCTGACGTCTTTTTGTGACAGGCAGACAGTTACGAGATCGGGTTCGTCAGGATTTTTGATCCTCTCCCAACCGAAGTCTTCAGCGACCCCTAGCGTACTGTTGACGGTCCAGAAAGCACTCACATCTTCCAAAACGCCGCTCAGGGAGAATTTCACACGAAATTTCGTCCATTTTGCTGGAATATGAAAGAAATTTACACATTTAAATGATTCAATTCTTTGCTACTTTTTTTTTTATTTTTTATATTATTCTGATACTGACGCAATAGGAATATAAACGAAAATATTTATAATCGACTGAGAGCACGTAAGCGTATTTCTGCTCTAGTTTGCATCAAACATATTGAACGAATGCTGACAGGTGACACTTATATCTGGTAATAGTTGTCTATTTACCACCTGATGCGTAACATAAATAATGCTTTAAATATTAACCGTTATCTCTATGTTTTTGTTTAAAAACAAGGTTTTTTATGATTACTCAAAAAAATACATATGGCCTCTTAATGGGGGAGTTTTTCTACGAGAGCTGTTTGTTACTCAGTTGCTCAACCTCTATTTTTCGAAAGAGAGTAGGAATATAAGTATAAGGCAAGGACAGGACTAGTGGTTAGCTAATCGCTCTCGATACGCCCCGTTCATAGAAAAGGATGGGTGGGAGGGGAGAATTCAAGACATCACATACATCCATGCCTTCGAACAGAAATTCATAAATCAGTTGAAAAATCAATTTATAAATCTGTCCGTACTGGGATTCCAACCCGCGACCTCCGTAACCGGAGTCAATGACGTTGACCACTCGACCACACATTTTTTTTTTATTCCATATCCGCTCCCTATACGGAGCATATGGTCACCACGAAGTTCCTCCATGACTCTCTATCTCCAGCCAGTCTCCTTGCTTCCTCCTAGGTCATCCCAGCGTCCCGCAACTCCGCTGAGTACATCCTGAGAATAGTCATCAGTGGCCTTCCACGACGCCGGTATCCATCCGGTTGGAAGAAGAGACAGGCAGGGTTCAGGCTCTCTTGAGGCATCCTTAACACGTGTCCAAGCCAGGACCACCGCCGCTTCTTTATTTTGGACGACCACACAAGCGATTTATATTATTCTAAATCAAGAGTGTCCTACCTTTTTGGCCCTGGGATCGACTTTTCAATCTTATGTTTTCTCGCGATCGACTTCTAACATGATTTTTTATTTAGGGCTTAAAGAAATTTTATTAAGGGTTTTTCCCTTCTTCAAACTCAGAAATGTTTATTTCAAATGTGAAATACATATCATTAGATAGGTATGTGCTTACAAAATAAATTAATTTTAGTATATTTTATATTTAAATTATATTTTTTTTTTGAAATTCACGGAAGCTTTCGGGATCGACCAAGTTTTGTTTTGGGATCGACCGGTCGATCGCGATCTACCGGTTGGACACCGATGTTCTGAATTGTTCCTACAAATAGGCTCGTATTTTTTCGGTAAGAATTTATATTAAATGGTCATAATATATCGGTCAGAATAAATAGTCATAATTTAAATGAAATTTTAAAAAACCTAACCTAACCAAAATTTGTATAAAATATTCTGACCATTTAATTTGTTCCCCTAAAAATATATCATCACTTTGAATTTGAAGTGTATTAAATCCAATTTTTAAAAAATACCAGAATTATCACTTACAAGTATCTGCATTCACCAGCGTTGTAATACTGACAAGAGAAAACAACCACACCACTGAAGCCACTTTCATTTTCGTATAGTTCACTTCAACAATTCAGTCTCACTAATTTTATTATTCAATTTTGTATATGCAATAATATCGAATCGCTTGCCAGTCACAAAGACACGTCCGGTCGATAATAAAGCCAAAACAAACTAAGTGTCCAATGATTTTAATATTGTAATATTATGTCTTTGACGTAACTCGGCGAATTGTACAGCGTGTCTCAAAAGTGCAATATACAAAATAATGACAGTTAAAGTAATTAAGCAAGTTGGTTTTTTTTGTTGCTTGGCCTTAATGTCATTGTAATGATACGAACAACGTCGAAATATCTGCTTTATTTCTAATCACAAGACAAAAAATTGTTTACTTCATAGGTGATACAATATTTTTAAAATAGTACATATTGCAAAAATTAACAAACTCGATGTACTTTTAAATGTTAGCTTAAAATATGAAACATTTTTTTTTATATTTTTGTTTTTCTGTCGCCGGTAAACATTGTGGCGATTAGTTCTGGGGGGTCAGAGATTATGATTATTTTCAGTTCGCTTCGTCATTCTCTTCCCTGACATTAACTATGCTAGCATTTATTTTTTTTTAAATGTCATTTCTTTTAGAAACACTTCTGTTGGGATAGCTCCATATACTTCACATTTGGAGCGGACGTGGTTAAAAAGTCTTTCATATATTGGTTAGTCAAAATTGCTTCGACTAAAACTGCTAGTTAATGTATACATTGAAAAGATTTCACACTTTGGTGGTGACATACATATACAGAAAGCGATAAATAGAAAAACCTGTTTGAGATCATTTTAATTTTCGATTATCACGAAATTTTCATATACATATCTCCAAAAACTTAAGTAAACTCGATAATGATTAACGAACTCGATTCCCATATTCAAAAGTTTTAATAGTTTTTTTTGTTGCCATAAACCGTAACCGTATACTGAGCTTCGAGAACAGATGCTTGCGTCGGATAATGGGGGTGGGGTGGTTTGATATTGTGAGGAATTCAGAGATAAGGGAGCGTACAAGACAGCGTCCCGTCACGTCAGTGGTTATGCAAAGACGTTGGAACTGGCTGGGTCACGTGCTGCGGATGCCTCCGGAAAGCCTCAATCCTGCCTGCCTTTTCTTTCGACCGGTGGGATTCCGGCGTCCCGGACGTCCGTCAGGTACTATCCATAGGATGTACTCGGCGGAACTGAGGGATGCTGGCATGTCATGGGAGGAAGCAAAGCAATTGGCGGGAGACAGGGAAACATGGAGGTGCCGCGTGGGGAGCGAACATGGCCAAAGAAGAAGAAGAAAAATAATCGGAATTGTATATTATTTTCGAAATATTCCCAAAATATGACTGAATTTTTAATTTTCGACTTCCGACTGATTTCCGACTGAAGGTGCTTGGTGGAGTTTCAATATTAAATTTGAATCGTTCAAATTATGTGCATTCATACAAGCTTTGTCACAAATGAACGCCCGAAGATGCCGAAAGGCGAAACCCGGGTCGTGAGTGACAAAACTTTTGTGAACGTGAACGATTCAAATTGAATGACTGGACTTGTATTTTCAGAAGATTCAGCGTGTTAAAATCTATCTATCTGCGTTTCATATCTCTGAACAGACGATTTTTGACTTATCACCGTCTGCCATTATGCGGACAATTTTTTTTATTTTCTTTGTTTTGATTTTAATATTCAAACATTTTTTTAACACTGTGGGTACCACAATAATAAAAAAAATATCGTATCGTTTACGATATCCAAGTTCTTTATAAACCTGTTTTTCTTTTACTAACAATTCAGTAGCGTTAAACTTGGCATTGAAGCAACAATCATTCATTTATGGCCGTAATTATTTAGTCTTGTTTTGGAACATTTAATTCACAATCATTATTCGTAAACTGAATAACACTCGATTGCTTTTTTATAATTATATTTATTGGTCCAAGACAGTGAAGGTAAACCATTTAAATGAAAAACACACTCATAATCGTACCCGGTGGTGTAGTGCTAAATAAATAGGTACCAAGTCGGTCATTCATTTCTTCCCTATTTCTTCCCTTTTTTATATCCGTCCGAAGTTAAAATATCAATAAAAAAAACGCGCAATTATTTAAAAAAAAAACTACTCGAAAAAAAATATTGATATAATGCTTTTAAATTTTATGAACAGTACAGTAATACCCTCATTTACACTAAAGTCGGGACAATGTAATTCGGGGTAGTGTAATTGGGGGAGTGAATCTCATACAAAATAAAGGGTTTGTGTTTTTCCACAAAAAATGCAGAACTAAGATTTCCCTTAGTTTTGCAAAAAAAAAATATGGAAGAAATATTTAGTTACCAAGTGATAAATGCAAAGCGCGCCAAAATTCAACACATAGACAGTCGCCGGCTGAATACACGTGTTGAATACACAGACGTTAGCCAACATTCGACTGTATGGCCGCACAGACGACCGTCTCGTAGCTATGACAATGGAATGCGACAGTGCGGTTGGGGGATTGGCGGCGAATATTTCAAGCAAGCGCGTAATTCGGGGTAGTCTAATTGGGGGTTTCACTGTATTTTGAATATATGTTTGTACTTGAAAATTAAGTTACAAGTCAAAAAGGTGCCAGTTCGCTGACCTGGCCCCACTACACCACAGATCGTACCCAAGCACTGTAGATTTCTTGCTCATGGTAGCACTTTCTTGATACTTCATTTGGATCTCTATTCGAGACTTTTGAACCTTGAAGTCTTGAAATTCTGCAAGTTGCACTTACAAAACAACAAAGATAAACGAGACACGTGTCATAGTTTCGCCATCACTGGTCTAAGACTTCGACACATGACTGTACAATGTATTGACACAAAAAATATCTTATTTCATACAATTATATTATGTCATCATTGGTTGATATGTTTTTCTGTTAGACTTTTATTATTTAAGCAATGAAAGAATTTGATACCGATTGATTTTGATATATATAATTATGATTAAATTTATTAAAAAATATTTTTGTTAGCACCGTAATAACCCTAATATAACGTAGCCTCGAATACAGCGTGTCCTATTTATTCCGAGCAATATTAAAAAGAAAAAAAATACAAGATAAAAATCTTCTTTAACATAATTAATTTGGGTATAAGTTTCTCAGTTTTTTTTTCATCTGATCAAAATTTTTATTATAAAAATAAATTTGATAACTTTATTATTCCACTTGTTTTGTAACAAAATGTGACACATGTTTCGCTTATTTGAAAAGCATCATCAGACTTTACATCGCAAGTTTTACGAATAAACACTTTTTTTCTACTGCTTTTAATATTAAATTGTATTAATTTTTTTCTTCATTGTAAAAGTTTTAAATTAATAATTTGTCAACCTTATGCAATGTTAATTAAATAAATAAATCGTTCTTCGAAACACTATAGTCATATTTAATAAGTTTAATATTATAATTGTAATTTTAATTAGGATGTTAGAGTGAATAACATGATGCATTGTGTATCTCTTCGGAGCCAGTATATATAGCTGAGAAAATTGTAAGTTTAATCATAGTTCTGACGATGGCGAAAGTCGAAATAGCTATCAACTCATAAATATAAAAAAAACTGTAGAACTAAATACGTTGCTATTTTTACCCTATTATAATGGAGTTCCACCAAGTCAATAAATATATATAAATGAATCATATAAAAAAAACTTAACTAAAGAAACCGTAGCTATGTTTGCTGATTAATGGCTTAGCTCGCGTTATCCGTAATTACGTTTTGGCCATAACAAACACGAGAGAAATTGAACCAAGATTTTCGCCGGAAAATCCCGGCCAATAACGGTCATTGTAAGTTTTCCCGGCGGGACAGTAGGCCCGGTGCGATACAATTTACCGGGGCGGCCGAGATGACCGCGCGCGAAACAATAATCATAAAGTACTGTACCAAAAGTAACCTCTGTTGGGCAATCTGTGGGAGTACAGGTTCAAAGGTATTACTTACCGAAATACGCAAGTCCACAAACTGCGGGGGATAAGACTAAGCGATAACGCAACTCACCTCGCCTTTGGACACTTATCTCGAACAAATTGTGACTAGGGCATTCAATCCCGGATTCTTGTTGTGATCCCGGAATCCCGGAATTGATCATTCACCCTAAAATCGTGTCACGATTGATCTCAATTTTTGAATCATATTTATATTATCAGGTCTTTGTTGGTTTAAACCAGGGCTTCGACCTGTTATTTTTTTCGTTCCGGTTCAAGTAACGGTTTTTTCGGTTTTCGGTTCAGCTCGAATCCTAAAACCCAGGAATGTACCGATTTGCCCAAAACAACAGCGTGTTTAAACGCTGAACCGAAAAAATCGATATTTTTTTCGGTTCGGTTCCGGTTTTCGTTCTGGCAAAAATAACGGTTTTTGGTTTTCAGTTTAGTTCCGGTTCGAAGCACTGGTTTAAACAGCAGGAATCAATATTTTTAAAATGTAAAACAACTTAGATTATTCCACGTATTGTGCTACTAACTGTGACACGTGTTTCGTCTCTTTCAATGGCATCCTCAGACAATCTTACTTTCATAAAGCTTGTTTAATTAAGAATGATTTTAATTTTAATATTCGAACATGATATATAATAAAAATAAAAACGGGAAGCAAGGAGGGGAGGATAGAAAACAAACAAACAATGATGATACTACGAACGACATTTACATTACAAAATGATTAACTAGTGAGTTGCATCAATTTGGAAGGGTTAAACCTCTTGGAAATAAATTCAGCAGTGGTGAGCAGCCTGTCCTATTTGGGTTATTATTTAATAAAACTTCTTTATTGTTGATACTTTTATTTATTTCTAAAAATTCTTAACTATTCATATATATAAATAAACTTCCACAAAGTTACCGCCGAATCCATCGAAGGGATCAATTAAAATCAAATAATATATCATACGTACGTCAGACATTCGTTATTGTCACCCTGCGACAATTTGACACAAGCGACATCACTCACGTCAAAGGATTTGCGCGCCTCGTCTCCAGTAGTCTAAAACTCTATAGGTTGTTTTTCTGCGGTATTCAGGGATGATTTTGATGAGACGGGGAAGTTTTTTTTATCATTATCTAACACGGAGCTTGCAGGCGCACTCTTAGAAATTTCGAGTGTGATTGTAAAACTTTGGGTCGCGTCGTATTTGATTATGTAGTTTTTATAGTCAGGCTTATCCTGTAGCCGATTGGTCAGCTGTTACAAACAGTTCTGGCGATGGCATAAGCCGAAATAGATACAAACTGATTAAAAAATATATAGAACTAAATACATTGATATTATTTTTTACCGTATAACAATAGAGTTCTACTAAATTCAATCAATAAATCGAACACTAGTATGTACTTACAATTTCACTAAATTATTTTTCGCTTGATTACGGATTTTTGTTTTAAGCCATGTATAATATGCGATGTACATACACAGACACTACTATATTGAGTTAAAAGTACGTCCATACTCATTTACAGAAAAATGACTTTGACGTACATGCACGTCCATACTCTAAAATTTAAGTCTTAAAAACTGAAAAAAATATTGTTTTAATTGAGAACCCCTATATATGTATTGTGCTCGATTTACAACCCTACCCATTGCGATCCATTGTCCCGAATGCCCCGCGGCCGCGATCCCGGACTCGAGTCCCACTCGTCATTCGCCGCGTTTACCTGTCATTCTTTGTCGTTATCATCGAACACAATGTGGAGGGGCAAAAAATAGTACCGCTTACAATTTTTGATCAAAGCATTTTTTAATTATTATCGCTTCTCGGTGAACCGCGTCGATGATACTTAGCACGTTTGATTTTTTGCTTGGTGGATTCGCGAGGATCTGCTTCGGTAGGATTTTAGCCTAAGGCTATATGAGGGGATTCGGACTTCGATCATTTGTCTTTGAATTACGCATATTTTTTTATACATATCTTTGCTTGATGTGGAGGATTTGAGCTCCTAATAGAGTTAATCTGTATGTCTTCGAAAACTTCTATAAAATTTAACTTGACAATTTTGTTGCTTTACTTGTTGTGCCACAAATTGTGACACGTGCTTCGCCTCCGTAAGTTGCATCGTCAGAAATAACATCGTAAGTCTAAGAATAAAGTAAAAATTGATTTTTATTCATTCGTAAAAATTACAAAATTAAAGTCGGTGTATTTATTTATTGACTTGTCATTTACTTGGTAGAAGTCCATTATAATAGGATAAAAATAGCAACGTATTTATTTCTACAGTTTTTTTATATGTATGTATTAGTTGATAGTTATTTCGGCTTTCGCCATCGCCAGAACTATGATTAAACTTACATTTTTCTCAGCTATATATACTGGCTCCGAAGAGATACACAATGCATCATGTTATTCACTCTAACATCTTAATTCAAATTACAATTATAATATTACACTTATTAAATATGACTTTTTGGAGGTATATCAACAGAAGTTTTTTTCTACGAGAACTGTTTGTAACACACTAGACCTCACTTTTTTTTCAAATTGATTAGTAGGGAAAAAAGGATAAGGCTAGAACAGGACCAGTGGTTAACTAATCGCTATTGCTTCTCCCAGTTTTTAAAGGATCAGAAAGATGGGGGGAGAGGAAATAATGTAAATTGACATCACAAACACCCAGTCTTCGATCACATCTTTGAATTGAAAAATTCTCAAATTCACTGATCCTATCGGGAATCGAACCCAGACCTGCGTGATCGGTAGAGCAAGCTCTAGCCAACTGGGCCACATCAGGCGACAAAGACTATAGCCATGATTAATTCACTAAATCGAATACTGACAATTTATTGAAATTAACCTTTTTTTTTTACAATTGCGTTACTTATAAATTATATCCTCATTCATACCTTCTTTCTGATAACAATTCGTCAAACCCTGACTACACCTCCCCTCCGTCTTTCTTCACAATCGCATCCTTCAGAGGCTTTGTATCACCCCGGACCGGGTCCATTGTGTCCGGCCTGTAAATAATTACCCAATAGGCATACGTTACCCCGGGGTACCGATGTCCCCCCCTGACTCCCTGCGAACGTTTGAGTGCTTTCGTCCATTATACCGGCACCGCACTATTTAAACTTTTAATTGATTTCAGAATCTAAAAATGTTTTTTTAGTTTTTCGACATTTTAGTTACACAGCGAATACGCGATTTAACGTCCCCGGAATTTATGTCTCCTCACAATTCAAACGCAATTTATGCAGCTCCGTTTCATTCAAGTACATTAATCTGCCTTGCCAAGTGAAAAAATGCATTTCTTAGATGAGTACGACTATTGTGTTTCACTAAATTGATATGTATTTTTTGTTTCCTTTTATGAAATAATATATATCGACTGTGGAAAGGAAAAAGGACGTAACCCACACATATCAAAGTTTACAGCAGGCGCAAAAAACGTGTTTTGATGATTATGGCCATACGCAAATTATGAATTATATACATCCTTGAAGTGCACGGAGACTTCTAAACTGGTGTTTAATTGACATAATCTAATATCGCCCGCTTTGGTCTAGTTGGTAAGAGCTTGCTCTACCGATCAGGTGGGTCCGGGTTCGATTCCTGGCAAGGTCAATGTCAATTTGGATTTTTTCAATTTTAATTTGAGATCTAAGACATGGGTGTTTGTGAAGTCAATTCTCCTTGAGTTAATCTCATGTGACTTCTTGAAAATTGTCTCAGAAAATCCTTTAATTCAGTCTTTTTTCTTGGTTTTAATTTTTTACAATGTCATCTTCTTCAAACTAAAAAGCTAAATTTAGATACTAATTCGGCATTTTCAGCTTGCATCCTTTTGATAGAATGTGTGTCACATTTCCTCCCATCATTTCCGATCCTTCAACAACTTGGCGTAGCGAAAGGGATTCGCTAATTACTAGTGGCTAGGTTAGGCTCTGACAGGACTAGTCCTGTCAGAGCCTTATCTTTCTATCCCTACTTTGAAAAATAAGGAATGAGCGACTGAGGAACAGTTCATATAGAAAAACTACTGTTGAGATACCTCCATTATGCTCCGCATTGGGAGCGGACATGTATAAAAATAAAATATTTTTTGCAATAAAACGTATTATAGAAGTGTGACTACATATTAAAAAAAAAAAAAACTATATCGACTTCGAATAACATATGTTTTTTACAGAAATTGGTGCATCGAAGACTGATGACAAATCATTGTGATTCGTGACTCAATCACTCACTCTCGAAAATTTTCGACAACGTTCCTGCGTTGTTTTCTCTTGTCGTCAAAAAAATATTTATGGCTATTAGTATCAACCATAGATAATTTTTCATCCTTCATTTTTTACTATGTACTGAAAAGAAAGGTTGGACTTAGTAATAACAACCAATTCTCTTATAACAACTTTTTTTAGACAATACTATATCGACATTTTATCCGATCCACGCCGCGAATTATTCGTGAATCTTAAATATTATTTTAACTCTTACACTACGTTGGGTCACATTTCAACAAGCCGAACTGCGTCAACCCTTTCGCCGTATCAATAATGTAAAGTGTAACCATTATTATTTGTAGTAACATCTCCACTTGACCGATGCCTGCCTCGTCCAACTTTTGCTTTTGCTACAACTCCACCATTGTTCAACTCTACTTCAATATTCAAACTACCCCCTGTGTTAAGGGTGCAACATTAAAAAAACGAGATATGTTATTACTTACAAGGTATACACGGCAAGTGAGTCACTACAGCACGAATCGAACACTTTTTCGTACTTATTCGTTCGTCTGAGTCTTTTTTTTACTTAACAAAAAAAAATGACTCGATTTACAAGATTCGCGATTCTTTACTAGTCATTTGTTTTTTTTTACTATGTCTGCTATTTAATAAACAGTGTTGGAGTGGATAAGCTAGGGACTCGTGATGATTCTTAAATCTTTCGTTTCGATGACATACTAATATATAATTTAAGATTTTGACTGAAGGTACTTGGTGGACTTTCTATATTAAATTTGAATCGTTCAGATTATGTACATTCACAGAGATTTTGTCACTAACGACCCAGGTTTCGCCTTTCGGTATCTTCAGGCGTTCAAGTGCACGGATGAACTTGAACTGACGGTGACGGAACTTGAGGCGAAACCCGGGTCGTTAGTGACAAATATCTAGCATAGTAAATATTTATTTACCGATATGGGAAGTATGCGGTTCGCTTTATATTTTGAATTTCAAATCACTAGCAGAATAGATGTGTCTAGTATTCATATCTGAAGAAATAACAATAGTTCAATAAAAAATATGAACAGGGTAACTCGATGACAAAATACTTCGCCGTACCAGCACGGAGATAGTCATCAAAGGGTTAACGTTCTTTTAAGTCAGAAAAAGTGGCGGTGCACCAGAATTAAGAGATCGAAAAAAATATGTGGACATCATTTTTTTTTGACTTTTTTCATTATTTTGCGGTTTTTTCGTTTTTACCAACTTTCTCGCGGTGCACTGGTGCACCGGTTAAGAACCACTGTTTTAAGTAATTGGCCATCCGTCAATGACGTGCACACTCGGACTTCATATATGTAATTCAGTTTACTCCATTTGTCTCACATAATGAGTTGACTTGGTAAAAAACTATAACTTTTGTATGTATTTATAAAAATAAGTCTCTACTTTTTGTGTCTCTCGTTTAGACACACGTCTATAGAAACGCACGCTGACATTTTTAACCTCTCTCATACGAAATAATTCCTTCTATATTTCTCCCTCTCACTAGACTTCCACAAAGAGAATGTTACATAATGCCTGGACCGAGTCACTTGCACGTTTAATATTGCACTCAACACATCATCAATCTCTCTCCTCAATAAATAACTAATTAAGTTGATAGACTTGCAATAATATTACATTGTTAATAATTAATAATAAGTTCGGTTCTTTTATCATATCCGCTCGAAATGTGAAGTATATTGACACCTAATTAAGTTTTTTATCCATGTCCGCTCCCAATGTGGAGCATATGGCGTATCTCAACAAACGTTTTTTCTTCGATAACTGTTATGCAGTCACACAACCTCACTTTTTTCAAAGTTAGTAGTAGGGAATGAAGGATAAGACTAGAACAGGACTAGTGGTTAACTAATCGCTATTGCTGCACCCAGTTATTGAAGGATCAGAAGGATGGGAGGAGTGGAAATAATGTGATTTGACATCACAAACACTCAGTCTTAGATTAAAACTTTCAATTGAATAATCCCAAATTCACTGCGATCTGACCGGGAATCGAACCCAAACCTGCGTGATCGGTAGAGCAAGCTCTACCCAACTGGGCCACAGCAGCCGACAATTGCACCTTTTTCTAAAAAGAAAATGACAAGTCACTGAATTTCAATTTGCAGAAAGCATCGGAATTTATGTTATTAAGTTTGAAAAAGATTACCTTGTAAAAAATTTAAATCTAGAAAAAGACTGAAATAAAGGTTTTTCCTAGACAATTTCTTTAATTAATATTATATTATGTCAATTAAAAACCAGTTTAGAAGTCTCCGTGCACTTCAAGGATATATATAATTCATAATTTGCATATAGCCATAATAATAAAAACACGTTTTTTGCGCCTCCTGTAAAATTTGATATCTGTGGGTTACGTCGTTTTTCCTTTCCACAGTCGATATTATTTATAAATCCAAAGTGTTGTCACTGCAATAATGGAGATAGAACATAGACCATTATGGTATGCCCATATAGACTACGGTTTGGGGGATTAACGAAAATATCACCGCCGATAAATCAGAGGCCGAATCAAATAGCCGTCGGACCCGCTTTCATCTCTTCTCTCGAAATTAATGTCCGCACATTGTGGACGGGCCTTAATCCACTGTCCTCGAAGCATTTCTCATAATCTTCGCAAAAGGAATCGCAGAATATCGTACCGTATGTTTCTTTAGTACTGCGATTAAGGCGCGGTCACACTATCACTTACGTCACCAACAATTATTAATCGATAGTAATTTGTTCAATAAAAAAAACTTGATTGTTTTAAGTAAATCTATGGTCTGACTTGGGCCAGGTGCGTATTTTTTTTTTAACGTTGGTATTGTTCGTAGCTCTATGGCAGGGGTCACCAAACTTTTTGAGAAGCGGGCCGGATTGAACTTTTTAAAAACTAAGCGGGCCGGACGACAAATAAATTCTTATTGGAACTCAATCAGAATATTATTTCATTTTATGTGGTTACATAATAATTAGAATGGAAACAAATGTTTGCCCTTCTTACAATTTCAATAAACGAAAAGATTCGAGAATTTTTTGAGTAAACGAACATCTGGTCGTCTCGCTTCCAATTTCTATCCAACTTCTTTCACTTTGAGTCCCCTACTAGATAGTTGTATGACAATTGATGATTTGAAATAAATAGTTGTCGTGAATTCACAACTAAATCATGAAAATTTATATTTCTTATATAAATAATTTATATGCAAAAGTCCAGAACTTTTCGCGGGCCGGATGAAAATCTTTGGCGGGCCGTAATTTGGTGACCGCTGCTCTATGGTATATTTCGTTGTCTTCCGTAACGGATCTCACGGATTCGAATCCCAGCACAAACAACACTTTTTTAACCGATTTCTTTTCGAAAGTATGGATGTTTGTGAGCACTACGTCAGGGCCCACTCCAATAAAATTGTTCAAATCGTTTTGTTTTAAATTGGAAAAATCTTAGTTCAAGGGTCGGCAACCTTTTGTTGTAAAAGTGTCAAATATTTTACGTGGGGATTAGTGCGGGCCGCACTGTGGTCTACACATGTCATTACACTGTAATGACATGTGTAGACATTTTTTTTAATCTAGAGAACCTCGCGGGCCGTAGGTTGCCGACACCTGCCCTAATTGATCGATTTTTTTTCTAAATAAATTCAAACAATATGTAATAAATTTATTAGTGACTGTTTTTTTTTATTTTATTTGCTTATTTTATTAATTTGTGCTTGATTTGGTTACCGCTACGGAGGGCACGGGTTTGAATCCCAGTACGGGCAGTTTTATAAATTGATTTTTCAGTCGATATATGAGTTTCTGTTCCAAGGCATGGATTTATGTGATGTCTTAAATTCCCCCCTCCTACCCATCCTATGAACGGGGCGTATTGAGAGCGATTAGCTAACCACTAGTCCTGTCCTTTCCCTTTCCTTCTATTCCTACTCTCTTTGGAAAAAGAGAGGTTGAACAACTGAGTAACAAGTAGTTTTCGTAGATATATTTCTGTTGAGATAAACTCCATTAGGAGTCCATATTAGGAGCGGACATGGTAAAAAAAAAAAAAATGCAAATCAAATAAAAAAAAAAACACTTTGTTTATACAAATTACGCCGCGCACTTGTTGAATAGGCCCGCGCCACCTTTGAATTTTTCACGCGGCTTGCGTCTTGTATTATATAAGAGGAACATTCCCCACTTTGCCGTTAATAAATTGTGTGTTCTTACTCGTATCTAAAAATAATATTTAACTTGCGACCCTCTGTTTTGATTTTGAACGAATCACATAATTTTAAAAAACCATCATTATTTTCTGAGGTCTCGTAAATAAGTTAATTTTACCATTAATGACAGCATAGTGTGAATTGCCTTCAAGGCATTCAGTATTAAGTGAGAAAAAACTTTCATCCACAGATGTGGCCGGTCAATAGAGATCTCTTTATATTAAAGTGACTGGCTTAGTTATCTACCCACTTCGAATGACGTCATTACACTAGTGGGCATAAGAATCGTACGTCAGACATATCGCCAATCTGCCAATGGTGATACTTGATGTATAATATACTTTATTTAATACCCCACCAAATATATTTTATGAATGCTATCATTTGACTCTCTTGAAGCTCGAAGACCGTTATCAAGTTTAAAGCATTTTTATCTTTTTCTTCGGGGCCAAGTAAATAATCCTAAAATTCTCTTGAATATTAACTCACATGCTCCCAATTTATTCTTAATTGGGCGAAACTATAACCAAAAGTAAATAAATTTGAATCGTTCAAATTATTTACATTCACACAAATTTTGTCATTAACGACCCGGTTTTCGCCTTTCGGCATCTTCAGGCGTTCAAGTGTACGGATGAACTTGAACTGGCTGCTTCTTGTTCCTCTTCTTAAGGTAGTTTGATTCTTAGTAGAAAAACTTGTTCCTCTCGTTGGACGTATCAGTCGCCAGTTCCGAGAGCTGTTCGACTGATCAACTCATTGCCTAGAGAAGTGAAAATTTTCAGTAACAGTATTTGTGAACTGTTTGTTAGGTTTAACTTTTTTGATTTTTTGATTTCGATGTATTATGTACTGTTTTTTTTTAATTTAAATTATATTCTTCAAGTGCATGGCGAATTGGCATCAGATCTTGTTTCATCTCCAGAAAATTTGCTACTTTTGGAGAAAAAGTTTATCTTCAAAAGTTTTAATTCTAATGCTTTCCTTATATCATCACCCTTACATTCTTACTATTTCTCGAAAAGAATATTGAGCAAAGGTCTCACAACCAGACATCGTTAAGTAATTTAATAAATGCACCATTTTAAGGTCGTATACAAAACAGGTGTGGTAGGGTTGTTAACCGAATCTTATAAATTATCCAACAGGATCCAAAGCGAACACCTCGTCTTATATGCAAGACCAGATTGTATAAACTTGCACCGATACGATTTTCCCAGCTCACAGTGCAATATGAGCTGCATATTTCAGTTGTGCATATTGCATTTCTCTGCAACTGTATCTAATACCACGATGCATCTGCTAGGGTTAGCAAAAAAAATAGTCCATAAATAATATTTATAAAAAAATATGGAATAATTTTACAGTGGCAATTTTTGTCGCCTGCTGTGGTCCAGTTGGTTAGAGCTTGCTCTACCGATCACGCAGGTCTTGGTCTGATTCCCGGTAAGATCACAGTGAATTTGAGAATTACTCAATTCAAACTTGTAGTCGAAGACTGGATGTTTGTGATGTCAATTCACATTATTTTCTCTCTCGATTTTTTTAAACTCCACAATCCTAGGAATGTATGAATTTTCCGAAATGAACAACGCGACATCTTTTTTTTTGCGTCTTCCAGGATTTGCAAATTGAAAAACCCAAAAATTTACGGAATTCCGGAATCCCGGGATTGAAGACTCTAGTTTTTACTCGTTTTAACGAGAAATAGTAAAGTATACGTCCGCTATCAAACAAAAATACCATCTCTTGACTATATACAGTCGAACTTGGTTATTATAAGCATAACTCGTTGCATCAGAAAATAGGTATTTATAAATGCTCACAAACATCCCCATCACATGAAGAAATGAAGTATCTGGAGCGGTCACATAATACAAAAAATTACAATTAAAACAAAAATACACAATTAGAATTTATTTACACACATATTACATATTTTTTTACCATGTCCGCTCCCAATGTGGAACATATGGACTCCTAATGAAGTTTATCTCAACAGAAGTGTTTCTACAAGAACTACTTGTTACTCAGTAGCTCAACCTCTCTTTTTCCAAAGAGAGTAGGAATAGAAGGAAAGGGCTAGGACAGGACTAGTGTTTAGCTAATCGCTCTCGATACGCCCCGTTCATATGATAGGATGGGTGGGAGGGGGGAATTCAAGACATCACATACATCTATGCCTTAGAACACGAATTCATAAATCGATTGAAAAATCAATTTATAAAACTGCCCGTACTGGGATTTGAACCCGCGACCTCCGTAACGGTAGCCAACGACGTTGACCACTCGACCACACAGGAGGCAAAATATAGATACGAAAAAAACATATATATCAGCAAAACGATGTTTTTAAATGAGTTTTTTTTTATTGACAATTTATTCTTCTAGCGACCTATTTTTGTTTCACAATTATTCCTTTGCTATTGCCTCCTACATAATTCACCAAAGTGTGCGCCGATATATCGGCGCTCTGGGGTCCAAAGGGTTAATAACCGAGTTCGACTGTATTTATAATTGATAAGGCAAACTTTTTTTCTATTCTTTAATTGCATCGATCACTCGTCGACAGAACTTTTATAGTTATATAAATTGTATCACTTCATTCTTAGATAGGATGTGGCGATCAGCAAATTTTGCCCATCCTTGACGCTGTGGCGGCGTGGTAGTTGGATCTCTGAATTTCGCCTATCGGCCACCTTTGTTTACAGCCTGCATCCGGACATACAAGTTACACGTGAACTGTAACAACTACAGAGGAAATCACCGCGGAGCAATCCCTCATATTAAATTGTGCACGTGCAGTTTTGTTTCCATTGCATTCGCCATTTTTTCCCATCTCGCCATGTCTCGGTTTATGGAATAGAAATTACTCGAGTGATGTTTTATTATGTGAATATTATTTGCGTACAGAAGTTGCCACTAATAATTCACAACGAGTGTTGAGATTTTAATTCAAAATTTGTTAAACTTTAACCCTTCCCTTACTATGCAGAAAAGCACAAGCTCCTGAGCTGTGTACCTGCTACACATCAGGCAAACGGGAGTGAATTATGACGATTATATAACACTTTTACAGCAGTACTACATATAATTGTCATGATTCACTCCCGTTTGCCTGATGTGTAGCAGATACACAGCTCAGGAGCTTGTGCTTTTTTTGCATAATAAGGGAAGGGTTAATTATGTGATTTTAAATTGCACAAACACCATTTATAAACAATATTTTTACTAATGCAAACTGTTAATAGTTACAGATTTTTATTTTTTTATTTTTTTTAAATCCTGTTTCTTCCCTACGTTGATTATATGAACCCATGAAAGGTGAAGTGAGCCAAGTGGTATTTTAGGAAAAAATATTGAATTCCTCATAATATTCTTCATATTTTAAAGTATCATAAAAGTGAAGTAAACTCAATTAATGCATTTTATTTATTGACTTAACATTTACTTGGTAGAACTCCATTGTAATATGGTAAAAATAGCAACGTATATAGTTATACAGTTTTTTATATATATTTATTAGTTGATAGCTATTTCGGCTTTCGCCATCGTCAGAACTTATGATTAAACTTTCATTTTTCTCAGCTATATATACTGGCTCCGAAGAGGTACACAATGCATCATGTTATTCACTCTTACGTCCTAATTAAAATTACAATTATAATATTACACTTATTAAATATCACTCTAGCGTTTAAACACTAACTCTGCTACGGGCCATAGAGGGATGTATAGAAAAGGTTCACACAAAATTTCAAATAAATCGGTTAAGTAGAACTTGAGATATTATGCACGCCAGCTTGAAAAAAGTCGTTTCGAGAAAAACGCGTTTTGAGTTTTGATGTTCGATTTGTTCTGGTCGGACCAGCTTAGTTGCTGCGTCACCAAAATCGCTGTAACTCGGTAAATAATTGAAATTTTGAGAAACCTCTTTAAGGACATACTCCCAAATGTCTAAACTTTAGAAAAATATAAAAAAAGCAAGAATCGATTTTTTCAAATTTCTAGACTAGAATACCCCCTTAAGTTTACTTTGTGTAAAGCTGTATTATAAATTAATTAATATATTTTTTAATTGTTACTGCTAATATTTCTCTTTTCTAAAACGGGACGTCTGGTCACATTTATCATTGAATAACAAAAATATAGAAAATAGTATCATTAAAAAATACAAAAAAAAATATATCTACATCATCAAAAAAGTAACCACGCTTTTTGAACCCTCCCGTTTTTATCGGCTTCCAAAGTACAGTGCGTGTCCGCGTGCCCTACTGAATCTTGAACAACATACAATTTATTCCTCCTACGCTGCTAAGAATATAAATATAAATTCACTCCCATTGTAAGTGAATATTTTTTTTTCAACAAATTCAATCAAGAGACGATATTGCGAGCGCCAGACGCCCCGGCCATATCTTTGAAAAGGTTGTCACGACATCTCACCCCCGTGAATGCGCCTCCACGGCCACCCCCCGGCTACCTTTAAGTCCGTCCGGCGTACATTTCTGAAATTGCGTCGTTTATTCCGCTGTAATCATATCTCATGCCGTATTATTGTCGACTCTAGATTTCGAAGTGCGGGACTCCCGGAGTATCGGACACTGAAATTTTCCGAAACGATAACAACTAGATCACTTTATTTATGATATATGAGGCGACTAGTATCGAACACGGCCAATTCATATTTTTGTCGATGTACAGTTCTTACAAAATTAACAGGTGCTCAAGTAGTGACCTATTTTTGTCGCCACTGCATGTTGAGCTTTAAAAAATATAAGGGTTTTTCGATGGATTCGGCGGTAACTTTGTAGAAGTTCATTTTAATATAAAATAAAATTTTAATACACTTTTGATTAAGATAATGGTCGTTTCAGCAAAATAACCGTTAGAAAACAGATGCATAAAATATTTATAAACTAATCAGTTGATAATGTAAAATTTAAAATATATATATATATAGTTCTGACGATGGCGAAAGCCGAAATAGCTATCAACTAATAAATATAAAAACTGTAGAACCAATTACGTTGCTATTTTTTACCCTATTTTATGACCTTTCTTTTTAGCGTCGCTAAAAACCACGTAGTTTTCATGCAATCTATGGTCAAAATATGACCTTACAATCAAAAGTTTTTTTATATGATAGAATAGGTGTGTTTTTCTCTGTTCACGAAAAAGTGAATCTGGTCATTTTTTATCCCAAGCTCATCATATGAGACAGCTGAATTTACCTTACACCCATTCATATTTGTGTGTACTATTATACCACATCCCTTTTAAACTATTCAGTTATTCACGCTATTATTTGCAACCCCATGGCGAAAAATTAACCCAAGAAACGAGAAAACATCAATAAGGTGAAAAAAAAATAAAAGCCCCGATGCGAAATAATAAATAAAATATACTGGATGGATTGCGGTCGTTGAAATACCGCCAGTAGCGGGTGGTACCTACCCTCGTATTATTTATTTAGTTCACATGCCACATGACTATTTCTCCGTGGCTTTTATTAGCACCCCCTCTCGGCCCCTGTCCCGTGCGCCACACGATAAATTGCTGCCCCGATAATTTGATGAGATGAAATTTTTATCCCGGAAAAAGCTGGCTACCCCGAGGAAACGTTCGAATGAACCGACCACGCGATACGCACAAAGTCGAAGAAGTATGAAACGGGATCACATAAATTTATTCCTGTTGAAGCCTTAATGTGTAGTGGTTGTAAATCGTTTCTTGACTACCTGTTTTGGTACGATTGGTGAGAAATTGTATAATAGTTTATTATTCTTTACTCTTAATAAAAACGCAATATTTCTTTGTACTTTATTCCACTTAATTTAAAATGTCAGGACCGGTTTCGCTCATTGCAAGCATTGACAATACCGATAAGAAAAATATATAAACAGTGCTATCTATCACTTTTAGGGTGTTCACTGTCCACTTTGTCAAAAATTTCCCAAATTTTAATTATGTTTGTAATTACTTTCAATCGCCATTCTAAATTTATTAATCTGAGATGACTTTAATTATATATTAGATGTGTTAAACATTTTAATTTTGTGTTATTTTAGAATCAATTTTAATGTAATTGGTAATTTATTTTCAATGCCAATTGTTGTTTATAACTGTTCATTTTTGTATAAATAGCATGGTTAAATTATATTTCTTATCAGTTGACGATGCTCGTAATGAGCGAAACCGGTCCTGATATATTAAATAAAGTGGAATGAAATACAAAGGAATATTGTGTTTTTACTAAAATAACTGCTATTTATACAAAAATCCATTAAAATAAAAAAGTGTAAACAACAATTGATATCGAAAAGAATTTACAAATAACAGTACAAGTGACCCTATAATTACACAAAATTAAAATGTTTAACACCTTTAAACAAATAATTATAAACATTATTAAAATTTGGGAAATTTTTAACAAAGTGATGTAAAATTCTACATTACTAATGTTAAAATTACTTAATGATAATTTTCTGTTTTTACAGCTTCCAAGTAATAATTATGTGTACTTTAACAAAATCGACAACCATGAAGATGCTGAAAAAAACATTTTTAAAAACCATATCCATTCTTACAAAAGAAACAAAATTTTAAACATTTATATTTTTACCTGATTACAATAGAGCTCTGCCGGGTTAATGTTGATTCAATTATAGGAGATTGTGATCAGCGAAAACTGTTTCTTAGTCACTTGTATATTTGGAGAGAGTAGGGAAAGAATAAAGGAAGGATTCATTATGTTTTATGATAAAGTTGGTGAACGGATTCTTCCTAACACGAAATCCGGAAAAATCCGGACACAGAATATTTCGTTCATTTTAACTTTTTAAATATATTGTTGTCTTATAATGGGTAATGTCATATTTATCAATAGTCTTAGAAGTGTTCATAAATTATTTTTATTTTCTTTTTATTTAGATGAAAGATACGTTTATCTATCAATTAAATATTCTTAAGAATCCATGTACGGCAGTGGTTTCCAACCTTTTCATTGCGCCTCCCTTTGAAGAAAAAAAGATCTTCGCTCCCCCCCATCCTTTATTTCATGTTACTTAGAGTAATAAAGACACGTTTTAAAGAGTAAATAAATATTTTGGACTCTTCGCGCCTCCCAGGTTGGAAATCGCTGATGTACGGAGTTTTTGCGTTCGGAAGTACGAATACAAATCGTACTTTTTTTTCAATCCATGTCGCTCCCAGTGTGAAGCATATATCATTATAGAGGTGTCTCAACAGAAGTTTTTTCTACTAAAACTGTTTGTTACTCAATCGCTCAACCTCACGTTTTTTCAAAGTGAGTAGTTGGGAAAGAAGAATAGGACTAGTGTTTGACTAATCGCTATTGCTACACACAGTTATTAAAGGATCTGAATGATGGGAGGAGAGGAAATAATGTCGATTGGCATCACAAACACCCAGCCTTCGATCACAACTTTGAATTGAATAATTTTCAAATTCACTGTGATCTTACCGTGAATCAAACCCCAGACCTGCGTGATAGGTAAAGTAAGCTCTAACCAACTGGGCCACAGCAGGCGACGATCGTGCTTCATTTAATTATAATAAATTAAAATGTATATTCTTGAAAATCATAAATTCGCAAAAAAAATCATTACTTTGAATTTAGATGAAAGCACGTTTAATATAATCGTGCTATAAATTTATTTTATCCAGTTGTCAATGATAATTTAAAAAAATCATTTTCCGTGCGGGTAATACCCGATATTCGTGCACATCAATCGAATATATCCTGGCTAAAGGACTCATATTCCAAAGCTCTTTGGCGTCCGTAATCCGAATCAAAGCGCTGTACGCCCGTCATCAATCGAGCTAATCCGCGGCTCGATGGGATCCCCGCCCTTCGCAGCCAGCCCATCCCAGCCGCCCACCATTTTCTCCTCTTCACTTCATAATCATTTATCTCTTGGCGACTTTAATAAAAGAAGATTTATTTATCGTCCGCAGTTGGACCAAAGGGCGGACGATGAATGCAACGTATGATACAAGCAGGGGTAATCAATTGAATGCCAATATTTATTTTTAAAAAAACACATTTTGTTACGTCCAAAATTTACGATAGGACCACACCTATTTGATTTATGTAATTTTGTTATAAAGTCGTCGCAGTGTGTTATTTAAAATAAGATTTTTCAAGAAAGAATGTTGCGATTAAGGGTCAAGAGTGATTACAATCTTCTTTTCAAACGAAAATTATAAAACGTATATTTATTTATAAATAGGTTTATTATATTTAGGTTCACCAATGTTCCACACCACAAAATAAATACGTCTTCAAATCTCTACACATAGATGTCAGTGCTCTTGAGTGATCGTAGTTCTGGGTAGAGAATGCAGTATCTTAATCAATTATAAAGAATGTGTATCCAAAAACATATATGGGCCCTTGTGAAGTGAATTGAGCCAACTAGTAAAATGGTAAAACAGTTTTCTTGGACTAACAGTCACGTCTTTATTCGGTGTTTTGGTTGATTATGTAGTTATATTTTACGGAGATAACACTATTGCAATGTGTATTAACTGAGGTTACTTCACCTTTACGATACTTTTAAATGTGTATAATATTACAACGCGTCTAACTTTTTTTTCTAAAATACCACTTGGCTCATTCGCCTTTAATGGACCCATATTATGTACGTAATGCGTACACTTTAATCACCCACATCCTATTTGATCCTAAAATGGGGCATAGATCAGGCAGTATGCTGACAAGTCCTTCTCTAGCCCCATCTTTCCAAAAAGGCTAATATTCGCTAATCTACTATTGCTGAGATACTCTTTTAAGATTCCATATTATCCTCGTTGAGAGCGGGCATTGTATAATTTATTTATATTGTCATCTCAATTTGTATACAACTATTTTGGTTATTCAGCTATTTACATACAATTATATGTTCAAAGCTACGATATTTTTGGGTACTGATTTTGAAACGTTGCTCTAAGAACTACCAACATTTTAATTTATTCGGACCGAAGTGAGACCGTGGTGTCTGCATTCAGTAGCCCTTTTTCATAGTTGAATAACAGTTATTTCTAGCGGTAGACCCTGGCATTAGAGTAGGCTCTAGATTTATCGTCGACTGGACGCTGCACCGTGTGCGCATTATATGTTGCAATAGTGTCCCGAAATACAATAATTGTTAAAACCGCTACTTTTCAATTACGTCTCTCAGTTCATTTGTGCTTGGTGCAGGATTTGAAGATTACGAAAAGATTTTTCCAATATTTCGTTCATAATTTTATTCGAATACAAATTTTCATTTAACACCCTGAATTTTTATTAATGTTCATATATGTGCCAGGCTAATCAAAACGTCTTTGTAAATATATATATATATATTAATCCATGTCCGCTCCCAATGTGGAGCTAATAGAGGTATCTTAACAGAAGTTTTTTCTACGAGAACTGTTTGTTACTCAGCCGCTCAACCTCACTTTTTTCAATGTGAGTAGTAGGGAAAGAAGGATAAGGCTAAAACAGGACTAGTAGTTGGCTAATCGCTATTGCTACACCCAGTTATTAAAGAATCAGAAGGATGGGAGGAGAGGAAATGATGAGAATTGACATCACAAACACCCAGTCTTCGATCACAACTTTGAATTGAATAATTCTCGTATTCACTGTGATCTGACTGGGAATCGAACCCAGACCTCCGTGATCGGTAGAGCAAGCTCTAACCAACTAGGCCACAGCAGGCGACAAAATATATATATACATAAATTAAACTTAATAGACCAGTCTTCATCAAATAGCATTATTTTTTTAGTAAGCCATTTATAACAAGTCCAGTGCAAAATCTCTACTTGTTGGGGATTAATGGGGATTAATTACTGGTTTTTTTCCGAAACCGAATCCCGGTATTCATGTTGTGTTTTCAATATTTTTTAAGACAATGCAAAAATACCGGTATTTCGATAAAAAAAATATATTTTAAATTTAAATATTTTAAGCTATTCTTCAATAGATATGTAAATGTATATTTGTTTATTTAAAAAAATAATGTACATATTTATATAAACCATCTTCGATATTTTTTTTTGTAACGCAATCCCTAATTTTGTATGAACTTCAAACCTTGTATAACACGGATTTGTATTACACGACGTTTTTGTGGAACCATATAACCGTGTTATACGAGGCCCAAGTGTACATTTTTATTCTTTTGCCCAGTTCATAGATAACATCTTCCATTATATTAATAAATAACAACAAAAAACACACTAACACATACATAGTACATTTCAGCCATCCAAGATTCAAACCACAATAAATAACTAACCGAATCAAAACTACTTTAGTTTCTCAAGCGGCCGCCAGGCGCCCATATTGCCCCCATCTCCCCCATAACAATTTCCGTCACACTTTCCAACAAAGCTTTGACCCCCCCCCCCCAATCCCCCCGCGCTAAGCGTCCTTTTCTGAAATCCCACACGGTATTTTTCACAATGGTGAGTGTCCATCTTTTATGTTCTCGCCGCGGCCGCAATTTTTCTTAACCCGCGATACCCCACACTCCACTTGCTCCGCCTTCCCCCTTTCGGTTTTTTCGATGCTTCTTCCGGTTTAACGTGTTGAGTGCGAATTATTATAACTGTTATAAAAAAAATGATTTTTTTAGACGTTTTTGGTTACAGTTACATGGTATCTTAAATTCTGATATAATGGTACTGGTATGAAAATATTTCGACTAGTTTTTTTTTACAGTAGAATCAAAACAATAATTTGACATCAGTTGTAAAAGTTCGAATTTAATATTAAAACTCCACCAAGCACCTTCAGTCGAAATATTAAAATATTATAATTGTTGTTATTTAAAAAAAAAATCTTGAAACCACCTTGATTGCATATAAAATGAGAATGTAGAGTTTCATACACCAATGATTGCGTTGAAAATATTAATTCAGCATTTTCAGCTTATATCCTTTTGATAGAATGTGTTTCGAGTTGTATACGTTGTGATTATTGAAAAAAGCTAAGGGTTACGTCCTTTTTCTTTTCCAATGTCGATATGTTTACATACAATTTTAATTATCGCCCAAAAATTACCACTTGCATACCGCATAGTTGTTCTTAACTAGTTAAAACCCGAACCAGTGTGTCCCCACTCCACCTTCGACCGTATTCCTACACCGGCCGGTGTGGATTTATTATCATTCGGAGCGCGGTCTTTTCGATTTGGGAATAGAGCCATTATGTGATTGTGCAAAGAGAAGTGAGTGTATAGTGAAGAAAAAAAATGTAGGTAAATAAAAAATGAACACCTCGCGCACAGTGATGTACGCGGATAATGACCCGTGACGTTATTAAAATAAATAAGTTACGGAAGGCGCGAAGAGTTTTTTTGCCACCATCGTGATATAATACTCTCTTGCTCGTCTGCATATAGAAAATTGCAATATCGGACGAATTTTTATTCGTCACCGGTATTTCATATTAAATACCGATATTATAAATATCAATAGTGGTATTACAAAACAACTTTCTATTATAATGAAGTTCTACCAAGTAAATGCCAAGTCAATAAATAAATAAAAACATTATGCGGTCAGATTTGTATAACCATTTTGGTTAGGTTAGGTTAGTTTTTTTTTTCAATTTCATTTAAATTATGACTATTTTATATAGATTCCGACCAATAATTATTTATTCTGCCCTCTGTACACTGACCGATATATTTTGACCAATGTTCCCGCTAAATGTGCCTGCACACATTTTTCCATCGCCGCCCAAGGCTGCACATAGAAATATTGTAAAAAAAGGATTGTTTTAGAAAAAACACAATATTCCTTTGTACTTCATTCCACTTTATTTAATATGTCAGGACCGGTTTCGCTCATTACGAGCATCGTCAACTGATAAGAAATATAATTTAACAATGCTATTTATACAAAAATGAACAGTTATAAACAACAATTGGCATTGAAAAGAAAATACCAATTACATTAAAAGTGATTCTAAAATAGCACAAAATTAAAATGTTTAACACATCTTACATATAATTAAAAAGTCATCTCAGATTAATAAATTTAGAATGGGGATTGAAAGTAATTACAAACATAATTAAAATTTGGGAATTCTTTGACAAAGTGATACAATTAAAATAATGACATTAATAATGAATAGTGAATGATAGTTTCCTATTTTTCCCCGCTTCCAAGTAGTTGGTAAGTGTACATTCTTAAACAAAATCGACAGCCAGGAAGATTCTGAAAAAGAAATTTTTCAAAGACCATATCAATTCTAACAAAGAAATATATATATATATATATACATACCTATATATATTTTAAATTATATAAAAGAATAGTCAACAAGAGCTAATGCAATGGATAAAGTAACGGGGAACTAGCAAATATTAGTTGATCGTTCAAAAGATCTGAATTAGGTAAAAATTTGAAACTATTGATTTCTAGGATTTCCTGTTTGTCTAGTTTGACAGACTTGTTATTTAAATGTAGAACTTTAAAATTTCTACTAATATCGAAAGTGTGATTATTTTGAAACAGATGGTTTCCAAATGAAGACTGTTCATCCCCTTTCTTAGCACAACTCAAATGCTCTTTGATTCTAATTTTTAATTAATAAAACTAAAAAACTTGCTCTTTTAAATGTTAGCTCTGGCCTGGTGTTGGATAAACCTGTTGTTATAAAACAGTGGGTTAAATTAAATTACTTGGGTAGAGTTACAGAAAAAATCGCTAGGAAAATTGATAGAAATAAATTTAATGTAACCTTTTATAACACACTCAACTTGAGTCGTGTTTTAGTTAATTCCAAAGATAAGTTAAACTTTTTGAACCAAAGCGGTATATATTTACTCAACTGCGATTCCTGTAACGCCAAATATATTGGTCAAACAGGTAGATCGTTTAATATTAGAATCAAAGAGCATTTGAGTTGTGCTAAGAAAGGGGATGAACAGTCTTCATTTGGAAACCATCTGTTTCAAAATAATCACACTTTCGATATTAGTAGAAATTTTAAAGTTCTACATTTAAATAACAAGTCTGTCAAACTAGACAAACAGGAAATCCTAGAAATCAATAGATTCAAATTTTTACCTGATTCAGATCTTTTGAACGATCAACTAATATTTGCTAGTTCCCCGTTACTTTATCCATTGCATTAGCCCTTGTTGACTATTCTTTTATATAATTTAAAATATATATAGGTATGTATATATATATATTTCTTTGTTAGAATTGATATGGTCTTTGAAAAATTTCTTTTTCAGAATCTTCCTGGCTGTCGATTTTGTTTAAGAATGTACACTCATCAACTACTTGGAAGCGGGGAAAAATAGGAAACTATCATTCACTCTATTAATGTCATTATTAATGTCATTATTTTAATTGTATCACTTTGTCAAAGAATTCCCAAATTTTAATTATGTTTGTAATTACTTTCAATCCCCATTCTAAATTTATTAATCTGAGATGACTTTTTAATTATATGTAAGATGTGTTAAACATTTTAATTTTGTGCTATTTTAGAATCACTTTTAATGTAATTGGTATTTTCTTTTCAATGCCAATTGTTGTTTATAACTGTTCATTTTTGTATAAATAGCATTGTTAAATTATATTTCTTATCAGTTGACGATGCTCGTAATGAGCGAAACCGGTCCTGACATATTAAATAAAGTGGAATGAAGTACAAAGGAATATTGTGTTTTTTCTAATATAATGCCTTTCCACCAAGTATTGACAGTGAACACCCTAAAAGTGATCAATGGATTGATTCACTAAATTTTTATATTTGCGCACATTTTATATGTTGCTGAAAATTTACTACTCATGGAAGTTGATGGTACGCACACACGTACGGGAACGTTGATTATGACCATTTAATATAAATTTTCACCAATGTACTATAAATTATGACCGAAACTGTATTAAAATTCAGACCGGAAAAATACGAGCCTTTATCAAACTAGTTCGGAATTAGTTTTAAAATGCACGCCGAATCGCTCTCAATTTTTTTTATTTATGCTTATCCATTTTTTAAATTTTTTTTCAGGTATGTACACCCAAGATTTAAATGATGTAATAACAGTGGAAAATAGTCAATCGCAGTTGGGAGGACCCAGGTAAAGATTATATTGATATTGTTATGTATTATTAGTTGTATCTTCATTCAAGACGCATATGACGTGATGAGTCTTGTCTTGAACTCATTTCGTTTTTAACTTATTAGGAGTTTTTTTTAATTCTCTAGGGTACTCAACGTTGTACCCACCACCACCCGCTACGGCTTCACACTCTTCATATAGGGTGTATTCCGTAGCGTAACAACGTTAGTCGTGTTCAAAATTTTGCCAGAAATGTCCCGAGAAGAAATTCCTCAAGACTTGGTTGCATGCACTACAGTGTGCAGAAATTAAAAGTTAATAAGTAATTAAATGCAGTTGAAAATATTAGATTTTATCTATTTAACTCAACTTTTTTTCCAAAAGACGCGGAGAATTATTTAAATGCCATATAATTTGCTTTAGACCGACGGGGCCGACAGATCCGACAGATAGTCTATCGTCTTGAGCAATTTCTCCCGTTCATTATTTAATTTCTTAACATTATTTCTGGACATTCCCAGAGGATGTAATCAGCATCCTGAATCATATATCCGCATTTACATTTAGGACTATTTACTAACCGGCCAAGCTGGAAGAGCTTGGCAGCGAAGTAACTATGGCCAGTTATGAATTGGCTGGTCCAGAAATTAGGTGTCAGGACTTTGGTTATCTCCATTCGCCATTTAACATTCGGAAAGAATTTAAAAGTTTGCATCCCCTTAGAAGATTTCTCCCATCGAGCCTGCCAAACTTTAGGAGTTAACAAAAATGCGATTTTGTTATCTTTTTTTAATTTTAAATTTAAAAAAATATATATTTGACATTACAGCTTACGCCAATGCGTCAAATATTTTTAAGTTGAAAGATCATACGAGATATACTCGATGAGAATTTTTGAAAGTCACATGAGATTAACTCAAGGAGAATTAACTTCACAAACACCCATGTCTTAGATCTCAAATTAAAATGGAAACAATCCAATTTGATACTGACCTGACCGGGAATCGATCCCAGACCCACCTGATCGGTAGAGCAAGCTCTAACCAAATAGGCCACAGCGGGCGACAATATAAAAAAACTTTTTGTTATGATTGAAGCCTGATCATTCCTTGTTCCTCTGCCGATTACCGGGGTCGATATGTGCAGTGAAAGGATCGGTCAGAGGCTATCGCGCTGGTTTCCCACGCGATGAAGCCAACCGGAAATTAACCGATGAGGCCCGACGCCCGAAAGCTCGTTCTGCCGGCGTCGAAAGCTGTGTTCGCCGCACACAGGCTGTCCAAACACGAAAGCTCGACTTGGAAACGATACAACCCACAATAATGATCGCGTAACGATGAAATCCCTCGGTAATTGCACACTGGCCTAATGCGCAAGTGTCCGATTGTTACTTGTGATAGTCTTCGGAAGACGTTTTTAGTAATTTTGAAATACTGATATGTTCGTGTGAAACTTGATTTTTATTTGTGTTATCTTCAAGATCCGAACATAATTTTGTAAATTGGATTATTTCAGTGGCTTAAAGTGCCTATTGGGGAAGGTAAATTGTTGGTAACCGAAATAAATTGTCTTAATTTAATTTAAGATTTCGACTGAAGGTGCTTTGTAGAATTTCAATATTAAATTTGAATCGTTCAAACTATGTACATTTTCACAGATTTTGTCACTAACGACCCGGGTTTCGCCTTTCGGCATCTTCAGGCGTTCAAGTGCACGTATGAACTTGAACTGACGCTTAGTAAATGAATGTTTCGTGTTTATATAAGAAATAAATGTATCATTGAGTTTAGAGCCATTGCTGGACTAACTGGCTGAACGCCTGAAGATGCCGAAAGGCGAAACCCAGGTCGTTAGTGACAAAATCTGTGAGAATGTACATAGTTTGAACGATTCGAATTTGTCTTAATTTATTGATTGAATTGATATTCACACGGTACAACTCAAAATCAATTCATCTGGTGAAAAAATATTTTAGTTATACAAATTCGTTGGCTTCGGTTACGGAGGTCACGGGTTCGAATCCCAGTACGGACTGTTTTATTAATTAATTTTTCAATCGTTTTATGAATTTCTGTTCGAAGGCATGGATGTATGTGATGTCTTGAATTCCCCCCTCCCACCCATCATATCCTATGAACGGGGCGTATCAAGAGCGATTAGCTAACCACTAGTCATGTACCAGCCCTTTTCTTCTATTCCTACTATCTTTGGAAAAAGAGAGGTCGAGCAACTGAGTAACAAGCAGTTCTCGTAGAAACACTTCTGTTGAGATAAACTCCATTAGGAGTTCATATGCTCCACATTGAGAGCGGATATGGTAAAAAAAAAAACTTGAGAGTTCAGTGCTTCCCGGAACAATAACAAATATGAGATTATTCAAACCAAATTAGTTCAAATTTCGATGATTAAGTTTTCAAAATTTTACTCATATAATTTGTTATCACCAAAAACAAAGTCACAAAAATAACTTTACATATTGATGAATATTTAGTCTTAGATTGTAAGCTTTCGTTTATTGTTATGGGCAATACCTATGATGGCCTGCCGGTATATTACATCGTTAGTAATTTAGTATTTTGATTAGACCATTGTCTTGAATAGATCGAAGGGGTTGTTAAGCCACCCCTCTTTAATACGAATACTACACGCCACTAACAACTCGTGTACCGGTGTACCGCAACGAAAAGGCCTTCTGTGGTCTAGTTGGTTAGAACTTGCTCCACCTACCAGACGAGTCTGGGTTCGATTCCCGGTGAGGTCAATGAAAAACTTACATTTTTCAATTTAAATTTTAGACCTAAGACATGGGTGTTTGTGATGTCAATTTACCTCGAGTTGATCTCGAGTGACTTACAATAAATTCTCATCGAGCTATTCTCGTATGATCTTTCAACTTTAAAATATTTGGCGCATTGGCATTAGCTGTAATGCCAAATATATTTTTTCAATTAAAAAAATTAAAGAAAAGAGAATGCTTTGCTAAGTATTGAAACATTTTGATTTTTTTAAAATTGATTGCAAAAGATTGACAAATTATACATCTAATACTTTTACATAGTTTAAGATTTCTACTGTAAGTGATTAGTGAAAATTCAATATTAATTTTGAATCATTCAAATTATGGACATTCGCACAAGTTTTGTCACCAACGACCAGGGTTTCGCCTGTCGGCATCTTCAGGCATTCAAGTGCACGTCAGTTCAAGTTCGTCCATGCACTAGAAAACTTGAAGATGCCGAAAGGCTAAACCCATGTCGTTAGTGACAAAACTTATGTGAATGTTCATAATTTGAATGATTTAAATTGAATACTTTACAATAAAAAAACCGAATATAAATGAATATTCAAAAGCAGTAAAAATTTTCAACTCAATCAATGAAAAACTAATATTTGATATTGAGCTCAGAACTCCTTTTCGCCATACAGATCTCTTACTGCTACAAAACACTGGCTTAACTTAATGATCTGGGGGAGAATCGTCGGTGATCAATTCTTAGAGATGCCCTTTGACAGTGGCGTATTGAGGGGGTCAAATGAAAGGTGCGGCCACTCGTCGCCCCGTGCGCCTCATAGCGTTATGGGCATTAATCATTAGCCACTACGTGTCGTTTGGTCGCGCTAATCTCTCTTGTTTATGTTGCAGGCAATGTCGCGAAATCTGTTCGACCGCGAAATTTCACGCTGAAATATAAAAATATAAAAATTTACATTTATTAAAAACCAGGGTTGTGAAGTCAAAGTCGTGGAGTCGGACTGTTTTACTGGAGTCGAAGCAGGGATAAAAACTAACTACAATTCGCTTTGTTCAGTATTTAATTAAGTTTAATTTAAACCCGGTAGTCGTATTTTAATTTTAGGTCGAACTCGAAGTTATTTTATTTTTTAATGTTGTACCAATCAGTCGATTTCTTTAAATTGATAAAAAAAATAGTTTGAGTCTATATTTCGTCTTGCTATTTATGTATAGGAAACATCACATTTTTTAGTTTTATCCGGGTTTTTGCTAAAAACAAACCTTCTTAAAGAATTGTTTGAAAACACTATATTAATAAAAACCCAATTATCGAGAGCGATTAGCTAACCACTACTCCTATCCCTAGCCCTATCCTTCTATTCCTACTCTCTTTGAGAAAAGAGAGGTTGAGCAACTAACAAGCAGTTCTCGTAGAAACACATATGTTGAGATAAACTCCATTAGTAGTCCATATGCTCCACATTTGAAGCGGACATGGTAAAAAAAAGCTTTATTCCACTTTATTTAAAAAGTCAGGACCGGTTTCGCTCATTGCGACCATTATCAACTGATGTGTGTGAATGTGTTTTTATTAATATAATACCTTTCCACCATGTATTGACAGTGAACACCTTAAAAGTAATGAAAACACTATGTTTATCTTTTGATACATCGTATTCTAGTTATATTATAGACATGCCTGGTGCATTTGTGGAAAATTTCATTGTGTTTTGCACTTCTCTTGTAATGAAAAAAAAAATACCCGTGTTAAATTTGCCTTCACCAAATATAAACGTCGCATGATATTCGAGACCGCCCTATGTGCGTAAATAATACATACATAAAGTATAAAAATCAGTATAAATTTACATTTTTTTTTCATTTTATTATTGGCTGGTTATTTTGCCCACCGGTCAATTTCCTGCGATTGCCCGCAGCCCAATCTCCGTTGTGTGAACACGCCTAACAGATCATACGAATATCTGGCTAGCGATTCGTGTCCATTGGGGTCACATTCGTTTGTCGATTCCGATATGATTTATCACCTTTACGAAAGGTCGCTTGCCTCGCTCATCAATGACAGGTAAATGAACTATCGGCAATTAGCTAGAGCATAAACAAAAACTAATTATATTAATTCGTACGATTACGCTATTTTATACACAATAATTTTATTTATTTAATGATTCTTTCTTTTGTCTAAAGAAACTTTTAGAAATAATGACTAACAATAAACGATTTCCACATGTATGTAAAAAAACCAAGGCTGTGGGTCGGAGTCGTGAAAAATGAGCGGCTGGATTTTTTTTTTTAAATATACTTAATGATGTGTATTTAAACAAAATAGTCAAAGTGTTAACATTTCATGCTTGGCTGACTAAAGATGATCTGATGGTATACATATATATAAGTTAAAATGAAATAATTGGCTTAAATAATAATCGGTCCCGTTTTTCATGATTTTTTTAATTATTATAGAATATAATATTTTGAGTGTCTTTATTATTCTAATAACCAGCGTGGAACCTTTTTAATTTAACTCTTCCACGAAATCAAAAAAAAATGAGATTTCGAAAAATCTGCCCGTAGCCCCCTTCAACTGTGCTGTGGCTACCCAAAACAAAAACAAAAAAAACTTTGAAATCTAGAATAATTCAGTTGGCGTATTGTTTTCATCAGTTTTTTTTTTATATATTCTATCCGTAATTATGATAAATGTAGATTTAAAGGCAGGCAATTTTACCTGCTTTCCAATTCCTCACTTTATTTATATCAGATAGGTATTAATCTATCTATATATATTTACATTACAACTATCTATGTTAATAAAAACACAATATTCCTTTGTACATCATTCCACTTGATTTAAAAGGTCAGGGCCGGTTTCGCTCATTGCGAGCATTGTCAACTGACCTTTTAAATAAAGTTGAACAAAGTACAAAGGAATTAAGTGTTTTTATTAATATTTATAATGCCTTTTCACCAAGTATTGTCAGTGAACTATCTATGTAACATTAATTATTTGATCTAGAGGCTTTATCCTGATAGCTTTGTACAATTCACTGAAATAATATACATTTGTTTAGGTTTTACCACTAAGCCGCTTAGCCAGCAGCGTTAATCTGCCGAAAATATTCATTAATTGACTTTCATTTTAATGGTTCGGATATAGAATTACTAATTACAGGTGACGTGCATTCAAATTTCGTAGATCGCTGATAGATTAGCGCTCTTCCTGGAAGCCAAATCGTGATACAACTAATAGCCATCACCCTCCGCAGGGCTGCCACAACAATAAAAAAATAATGTAATTTACATAATTTAAGATTTCGACTGAAGGTGCTTGGTGGAATTTCAATATTATATTTGAATCGTTCAAATTACGTACATTCACACAAATTTTGTCACTATAGACCCGGGTTTCGCCTTTCGGCATCTTCGGGCGTTCAAGTGCACGGATGAACTTGAACTGACGCTCCAGCAAACAAAAATAAATGTTTAATTAAATTTGTCAAGCGCATGGTGAATTGACATCAGCTGTAATGTCATGTATTTTTGATTTTTAAACAATTAATTAGTTAATAAAACAATCCATCTACGAATCTGTCTGCACTGGGACTCGAACCCATGGACAAATAGAATTGCATCCGAATCCAACGTCGTTGTCTATTCGACTACATACTAATCTCTTTTTTCAATATTTACTTCATATTATTAAAAACACAATATCCTTTATTCCACTTTATTTAAAAGGTCAGGACCGGTTTCTTTCATTGAGAGTATTGTCAACTGATAAGTCAATTGAATCATCAGTTGACAATGCTCGCAATGAGCGAAACCGTTTCTGACCTTTTAAATAAAGTGTAATAAAGTGCAAATGAATATTGTGATTTTATTAATATAACGTCTTTCCACCAAGTACAGTGAACACTTTTAAATTGATATTTACTTTACTAAAATCGACCGCGTTGGTTTAATAAATAAAAGTATTCAATTGTATTTTATTAAATTGTTTAATTAACAAGTTTTTGTATTATTTCTCGTGATGTTGTCTACAATTTGAACGCTCGCTGACGTTTAGGCGCATTAATCAATGATTTTTTGCAGTAATATCGTTTTGTCTCTCTTGCCAAATTAACCTAAATCCGAGATATGTGTTTTTCCAGTATTAACGACAATATGTCCATCTCAGCTTTATAACCATCCTCCCTAAATGCTAAATTAAACGATCAACTTACAGAAAAACTCGCTCAATGAAAATAAATATGTATTTTGACTGGGCACTTTTGGCAACCCTGTTTTACTTTAATTTTATTATAAATTCAGTTCATTGGCCGTTCGTAAAAGTAATTGATATTTTTTTTTATCGTGACTTGGTTGTTTTTTTGTATCAAAATAATATGACACGCATACATTTAATACGCCCAATATTTAATTTTAATTTTTACATCAACACTGTCGCAATTGTCTATCAAGAATATTGAAGGAAAGGGCTTGATAAATTGATATTTAACCGTTCGAATGCCGCGCAAATAAATCATTAATGTCTCAGAGATACTGCGTGTTTTTGAAAAAAATAATTTTGCCTAATATACTTACACTCGAATACGATATTTTAAAAACATATATTGACGCAGTATAGATGGCACTACACATATTCATCAAAATATTGCTTATATTCTATTAGAATACCCAAGTATTTGATTTTGTTAAATGATTGGACATCCGTGTTCGCTTGCATATGTTCTGGACACCTGTGTCCCCTTGGGATCCAAGTGGTTAAAAAAATGTAAACTTCATATTTGATACGTAATTAGTCACATTCAATAATCTCATCTAAGGCATTTGAATTTATTTAGTATACTAGCCGGTTCCCGGCAAGCGTTACAATGCCACTCAAAGAAAGAAAGTGTTTTAATTATGTTTATTAAAGTGCATGTTTTATTTTTCTATCTGTTTGACGTTTGCTGCCGATTTTCTATGGTACGACACACGCACCACCTACTGCAAGTTAATTTTACTATAACCTTCGCGCAAGTGCATGCATACGTTGTCAAAATGAACTATATAGCAGATATACAAACATTGATTTTTTATATATAAGACCTACTGTAAGCTAATTTTACTATGGCTTTATAACCTTCCCGGAATTGCAAGCAAAAAGTTTCTCAAAGTTTTATTGCAATCGGATGAGCGGTTTGGCAGCCCATAGAGTACGAACAAACAAACATTAATTTTTATATATTAGATTTAGCATACGTCAATTTTTGAAGGGCCTTTAAAAACCATAGATAAATCGGGATCCCATTTTATTAGTTTCTATCGATCATTACGCGTTATTCGCAACATACAACAAAACCTACAGCTCTCAAAGTCACAATTTTTATTTAATCTGGAATCGTGCTCACATACTCGACAGTTTGGAAATATTTGTTTCATTCTCGTTTGTTTATTACTGAGAAATAATATTGTAATAAAACATGTCGAACGGAATTTTATTTTATATATAATGAGTGTTCCAATGTTCTCTCTTTTGCTAATTTAAAAGAAAATAGACATTTTTCCATTTTCGTTATGCCGCTGCAAACATATTCCTGTATTTACTCAATCCTCTGCTTATTATTTTCATATACTTTTTTTTTACATCACTCATTACTTCTGCAATTTCTTGCCTTACATCATGTATTTCACAATCAGCGCTTATCAATCTTCTGTTTATTTAGGGAGGTGTAATAACATTATTTTAATTCGCTATCTTTGCCTGTGTTATGTTTTAATATAAAATTGTTATCAATGAAAAAATTATGTTCTTCCAGCCGACAAAAAGTAGCACTCTGCAATAGCATCCAGTACAATGTTTAATTATTATATTTTTTAAAGGTTAAATAATAGTCAAATTAAAATATTTTATAATGACCATGATGATTCTGAAAATGAATTCATCTAGGTTATTTATACTGGCGAAAAAATAAAAATAAATAGTTATGCATAAACGTAGGTTGTTAAACTATCAATTGAAATGCTCGTGATGAACGAAACCTGTCCTGATCGTATTAAGTCAATGTGGAATTAGTACTAAAGATTTTTTTTATTTTTTAACCAATTTAATACCAAGTGGACACAGGTGGCCCCAAACATATGCAAGCGAACACGAATGTCCAAGACATTTAAAAAATCAAATAATTGGTATTCTAATAGAATATAAGAAATATTTTGATGAATATGTGTAGTCCTATCTATACTGAGTTAATCTAGGTTTTTAAAATATCAAATTCGAGTGTAAATTAGGCAAAATTATTTTTCTCAAAACACGCAGTATCTCTGGGACATATAAATGATTTATTTACGCGGTATTCAAACGGTTAATAGAATGCCTTTCCACCAAGGATTGACAGAAAGCACCATAAAAGCGAATATGCATAATAAAAGTCGGAAAAGAATATGCGCAACTTTGCCGCCTGTGTCAACGTCGTTGGCTACCGCTACGGAGGTCACAGGTTCGAATCCCAGTATGGGCAGTTTTATTTATTGATTTTTCAATCGATTTATGAATTTCTGTTCAAAGGCATGGATGCATGTGATGTTTTGAATTAGGCGTATCGAGAGCGATTAGCTAACCACTAGTCCTGTCCTAGCCTTTTCCTTATATTCCTACTCTCTTTGGAAAAAAATAGGTTGACCAACTGAGTAACAAGCAGTTCTCGTAGAAACACTTCTGTTGAGATAAACTCCATTAGGAGTCCATATGCTCCACATTGGAAGCGGGCATGGTAAAAAAAAAAATGTTGCATATTGACTTTTACCCACCGTGCCCTCATCTCTCACAAAGAATTGGCATGTGCTGTTTGTTAAATTTGCGTGTTCGTAAAATAAACAGTTTGACATTCTTTCCTTCAAACGTAATGACATTTTGCTTCTCGCCGTTCGTAAAAATTCGAACTGAAAAATTCACCCGCGCAAAAAAAAAATGTTCCCGGATAATAATTACATGCTTATTATCAACATCATTATTGTAAAGTAGACAATTTTATTTTGCGTATATATATTTCTGATTTTTTTCCATGCAAACAAAACAACATTTTAAGCTTCTTCTTTTTGGCATGCTTACGAGATTTTTGATGTTATTTTGGGCTGATTGTTAATTGTAGCGAGGCATTTTGAAATTCCTATTTTTATTTCTATATCCCAGCGAACGGGGAAATTTTTGACCATCACCCCAAAATATTTTTGCATAAGTCGATATTACCCCCTCATTTTAAAAAGGAGACAATAAATGTAAATTTAAATTTATGAAAATAGTAGTAAGTATGTAATAGAAAAACAAAATTAAATTGTCATATTGGAACAATCAAAATTTAATTAAACACTTCCCCCTTCAGGTTTTGGTAAAAAATTCCTATTACCCCTAAAATTTCATTTTTACCCCATTTGGGTTAATTTACCCCGGTTCCCCGATAGCTGCTATATCCATTTAAATATAATATCAACCATTAAGGTGCCTACACATGACCATTCAACAAAATTTGACAATGGTTAAAGAACCTAGCACATTTATATTTTAACCCTATATAAATTTTAAAAATACTTGTCCATTCAGTAAACTTGTTACAAAATTGTTTTTGTTTATACAAATAAAAAAAAAACACATTTCGCCGGCAGATGCAAGAAGTCATTAAAATGGATGACATAACGTAAGCTTGTTAAAAATGTCTTTTATTCCGGTATGTGCAGAAAATACAATATAATATTTTTTAATGTATGGCATTGGACAATATTGGTTAATCTTAAGACACTTACTGACTTTTTTAATTTATGCAAAATGAAAAAATAAACACTTTTGTCAATATAACTCGGTTGTAACGAAATTGACAATTGATGACTTCTTACATTTCATCGAAGATTTGTATTAATACCAGAGTTTTATATAATTATCGGAACTGGTTTCGCTCGTCGTAATCATTTTCAACATTCGGAAAATATGTGAGATAAATAAATCACCACTTCTATTAGTATATTGTTTGATCCAACATAACTTGCCCCACATGATTGTGTGGATAACCTCTTAAATGAAAATTATACGGTCATCATAATATCAAATTTTATTATCATTAACCCCTTTGATGCAGTGCTTGTTTATACACCGACTTAACTTACCTGCCCTCTAACCCCGACACCTATTTTACACTTAACCCATGTAATAATCATTACCCGAAACTTATTATCAATCAATTAGTGCGAAGTGTTTGAACCCTTCCCCGTCGGTAAATGTTAGACATCAGATAAGTATAGTTTTCACCCTTCTTGGATGGTCAGTTTGACACCGCCGCAAGTGCAAACAGTGTTATAACACGGTAACTTACAACTTGTTTTGTTTTGACCGTTGCTCCCACTCAAGTACCCTTCGCCTTGAAAAGGTTAAGTTTACTATTTTGTCCCTATACAGCTAGCAAATCTATTAAATCCATGTCCAAGAAAATTAATTAGTCATTAACCCTTAGCGGTTGTCGTTTCGTGGTAGGATGAATGACTTTCTGAATTTCTTGGAAACTTTTCAATAATAATTCGTATTAATGTTTAAAGAATTCAAAACATATTTATTAATAATTATTCTTCCAAAACCGCTGTAAAAATAATAGTATTAGACTTTAGATAAAATATTTAAATATAAACTAATCAGTTGATAATGTAAAATTTAAAAAATATATATATTGAAAATATTCAAATTATTCGAAGTGACCAACTCTTATCTTGAGCCAGGCTTAAACTTTTGCCCACTTTGAAAGGATTTCCTAATTGTTTTAACTTTCAATGTGTTCACTGTCAATTCTTGTATGTAAGCCATTGTATTGAAATTTTAAACACCTTTTTAAAAACATCATGACCGATTCGTTCATGTCTAGCATCATCAACTTAACCGATAATAGTTAATAATGCTCAAGTTTCGCGAAGTCTGTCCTGAACATTTTTTTTAAATTTGAAAATTGTTACTAAGGGTTTTAAATTTTTGTAATGTTATATATTATGTTGTTTTTCCTCTATCCAAATAATTCTCTAGCATCTGTTTTCTAACGGTTCTTTTGCTGAAACGACCATTATCTTAATCGAAAGTGTATTAAAAGCATTGCATCTTTTGGTTGCCAGAAATATCTCAGAGTCTTTAAACACCTGTTTTTATGATGTAAACTGTGACTCATCTATTTCATAAAAGAATATTTTCTTTGTATTTTCAATATTTCGTCAATTCACAAACATACTACCTCTTTCACCCACCGCTATGTAGCCTGCATAATGTAAAACGCGACGATCGAACTTCAAATCGCCTTTGGCATATTCAATTACTTTGCATACTACTGTCGTGTCCATATTTTGTAAGGGGAGCTTTACCATGAATGTTACATTACCTCCCAATTTGAATTATTGTTTAAGTAAAATGCATAGTTTAATTTAAGATTTCGACTAAAACTACTTGGTGAAAATTTTAATATTATATTTAAATCGTTCAAATTTTGTATTCTCTAACACAGTGGTTTCCAAACTTTATGTTACTGCTCCTCCCTTTAGAGAAAAAAATATCTTCGCGCCTCGCGATACTTTCTTTCACATAGTAATAAAGACACGTTTTAAAGAGTAAATAAATATTTTGAACTGTTCGCGCCTCCCTTTGTAGTAGTCTACACCTCCCAAGTTGGAAATCGCTGCACTAACTACACGGGTTTTGCCTTTCAGCATATTCAGAACGTTGGTTTTTTTAATGAACTATCCAACCTCATATTCTGTATTGAAATATTGTAAAAAAAAAAATTAAATAAAATGATTTGGCATCTTTGTTTGCTTTTGTTCTCAGAGATTTTTATTAAAAAACCTTAGGAAATGTGATTTTTTCTCATTTAAAAAATGATTTAATTGAAAAGATATATAATTACAATATATATATGTATTTGCTTCAAAATAATAGTAATCAATGGTTTCATAATGATGTGATATTACTTTGAAAATTATGACGCCGGCCCGCTCATCTGAAAAAAGTACCTGTTTTTAACTCAATAGCATGGCTTTCACTATAGGGGGCTGTGCCACACTCCGGAATTATTCAGGAATTCTTCCGAACACGAATTCTCATAAAATGTTTGAATGTACGGAATGGTCTTGTACGGAGTATTCTATTTACGAAAATTTATGTGTGCGGAGAATTCATGTTCGGAAGATTTTTGTTTGAAAGAATCCGTTCACCCTTCGGGATATATCAAATTTACGCTAATTTAAAAATTAGTCCAGGTAAGGATAGACACCCATAACGAATATTGATTTAAAGACCGCTTATTGCAACCAGAATACAAGTCTTACTTAAGCATGGATTAAACCAATTGGATACTACTTTAAGCATGGATTAAACCAAGGGTCTCCAACCTTTTTTGCCCTGGGATCGACTTTTAAATCTTATGTTTTCTCGCGATTGACTTCTAACATGATTCTTATAAGAAATTTTATTTGGGGTTTTTCCCTTCAAACATAGAAACATTTATTTTAAATGTAAAATACATATCATTAGATAGGTATGTGGTTACAAAATAATTCAATTTTAGTATTTTTGTACATTTTATATTTCAATTATATATTTTTTCGAAATTCACGGAAGCTTTCGAGATCGACCAAATCTTGCTTTGGGATCGCCCGGTCGATCGCGATCTACCGGTTGGACACCTATGGATTAAACCAATTCAGCGTATCACAATACTATTTTTTGTGAGGAAAAATGTTAAAATTTATTTATTTTTTTAATATTGTACTTTATATTTTTTCTAAACACCAGGAATAGTATCGTTCGTCACAATCCTTATAAAATGATAAATACTTATACAGTATTGTAAACTTTAAAAAAAACACATATTACTTTTTAATGCTAAAACTCTCCCAGTTTCCCCGTGATCCCGTTTACATTTATATAAGATCCTTCACCTCCTTTCTCCCTGTTAACCGATCGGGACTTGCCGTTCGGATAACCCTGCCGATAACATAGACTCCCTATTATTAATTTGCAAACGTCCTCGGGGTATAAGACTAGGAGTGGGTCGGTGCAAGCAGAGCCTGTGGCCATCTTATCAATTTGCGGTTCCAATCTACACCTCAGTGATTAAGGTCCGGTTTGTCGCTTTATCAGGGTGGGTTAATCGATTTCAAGGGTGGATTAGCAAATCGTCGAAGTTTCCAAGTATAATATTATGCGATGTCTGCAAAAATCAACTGAATTTGAAGACCCTTTAAGAACGGCCAGACGAATTATAGCCAGGCTACACAAATATGTTGAGATATTCTTTTTTAGAAGTAAATCCTTTTACACTACAAATTAGATGTGACAGTTTGTTAAACTACGCCCGCTTCCAATGTGTGTGTAACATATGAATTTGTAATGGAGCATACCTCAACACAAGTTTTCTACGACAACTGATTGTTATTCAGTGGCTAAACATATTTCTTTCAAAAAAAGTAGGAATAGAATAATAAGGCTACACCAAAACAAGTTGCTATAGGTTGGGCTTATAGCCGGTTTCATGACGCAGCAGTCGACCCATTTCTGTTCAAGGGCATGGGTGTTTGTAATTTGTAAAAAATCCCTTTCATCCTTCAGATCTTTAAATAACGGGGCGAAGCGAAAGCGATTTGTTAACCACCAGTCCTGTCCTGCAGTATCCCTAATTACTCCTCTTCGGAAAAGTGAAGTTGAGCGACTGAATTCTCTCACACACACAGCTCTCGTAGAAAATCATCTGTTGAGATTCCCCCTTTAGGAGGCCAATTGCTCCACATTGTAAGCGGACATGGATTGAAAAAATAATCGGAAGTAATTTAAGACATCACCTCCTTCCATGTCTTTCAACATAAATTCATATTTCGATAAAAAAACATTTTTTTAAAACTGCCCGTACTTCGACACGAACCCCGAGTTAACGGAAGCCAACGACGTACAACCACTCGACCATAGACGCTGCAAATTATCCATGTCTCTTTTTAAAGTAATTATACCATAGATAAGTATTGCCTTCGTACAGTTATTAGCAAATAATAAACACACAGTAAATAATCATTTACTTGGAAGCATCGGCATATCGATACATCACAATTAATTATTACGTATTATTATTTGCTATATCCGTTTCCCTGGGGCGCCTATTGTTCTGGAACTTACCCCATTAAGATGTGTGTATCAATATACCCCACTCTACCCACCCCATTTCTTACATCATTCCAATGTGTGTTCCCGCTTACTTAATTTGCATTGTCAAAACTCTTACTTGATCGATAGGAGAGTGTGGTGTACCTCGAATGGAAGCAATAGCCAACCATTGGTCCACGAATCATCCAGTTATTTTATTTTTTAACAGAAACTTTTCATTATAGATTTTTTTTATTATTTATAAAATATATACCATGTCCGCTACCGATGTGACGCACATGCACTTCAAATAATGTTGATCTTGACAGGGGTCTCTTCTACGAAAACTGCTTGTTACTCAGATGCTCAACCTTACTTTTTTTTAAATAGTCAAGATAAAAGAATAGTAGTAAAAACACAATATTCCTTTGTACTTCATTCCACTTTATTTAATATGTCAGGACCGGTTTCGCTCATCGCGAGCATTGTCAACTGATTGTCGACAAATTCAGTTGACAATGCTCGCGATGAGCGAAACCGGTCCTGACATATTAAATAAAGTGGAATGAAGTACAAAGGAATATTGTGTTTTTACTAATATAATGCCTTTCCACCAAGTATTGACAGTGAACACCCTAAAAGTGATAAAAGAATAGGGTTAAAACAGGATACAGTGGCGGCCGGTCAATGTGGCATTGGATCAATGCACCCCATGTATACGCAGGGGCGGTTATATTTCATGAAACAATATTCAAACATAACATTTATACCATTCACTCATTCTTAATTCTTAATGTATTTATTGTTTATAATAAATATTTTAGGCAATAAGTGCATGAAGAATTTAAAATATATTTATAATTTTATGACGAAGAAAAAATATACACAAAAGATTCCGCATCAATGCTTCAGAACAACCACAAATACTTGTTCTGCTAAGACGCGCAATGTAAATAATAAATAGCCGCGGGTGGAAAGCTGTTACAGATAATATGGGGAAGACATTATTCGCACATGGGGGGTTAAACTCTGCCGAGTCTTCGAGGCCTTTCCAACATACTCCGAAATGCTAATTCATCGATCTTATTTACTGAAAACTGTAGTTGTTTGTTTGTTTAAGGATGCTGCTTTTTTTAATGATGGAATTTTTGTTGCTAGTTTGAATCAGGCTCTACCCTCAGGCTGGCTCTGGGTCCTAATCAAGCCATAGCAAATACAATAACCAATTAGGTCAAATTGAAATATCGAAATGATGTAGTGTATCTCGCGACTCTCTTTCTGGTAATATCGTAGAAAAATCGAAAAGTATAGTACAAATATTCTACCATACAAATAGTAATAAAAATAGTGAAAAAATATCAATGTAGTTTAGCTCTACAATTTTTTTTGGATTGTTGAAAGCCATTTCGGGTTGACGCCCTCGTCAGAACTATGTCTAAACGTGCATTTACTTATCTATACATATGAACATTTATAGATTAATACAGCGATTTCCAACCTGGGAGGCGTGGGCTATTGCAAAGGGAGGCGCGAATATTTCAAAATATTTATTTACTCTTCAAAACGTTTCTTTGTTACTATATGAAATAAATGATGGGGAGGCGCGAAAATATTTTTTTCTTCAGAGGGAGGCGCAGTAACATAAAGGTTGGAAACCGCTGGATTAATAGATATCATCAATCCAATGACATTCTTAATGAGCATACTAATATCGATCTATCACCTTTACTCAAACCATTGCGGAAAGTTAAAGCAATTTTAAATACATCAAAACAATTCTAATTTACGTTTATTCCCACTAAATAAAAACCAGATTAACTTTCACTCCAAGAAATACTTAACACTTTACCGACCGCACTATTTCGCCTGAAGCTGCATGTTTTTTGAAAAAATTTACTGAAAACAATAGATTTCGTAAATTTAGCATAACTTTTAAACCTTTTAACCGATGTACATAAAAAAAATCGAGGACCGGTTTCAACTGATAAGACTAATATATAAACAGTGCTATTTATAAAAATAAATTGAAATTATATGTTAGAGGTGTTAAACATTTTAATTTTGTGTAATTATAGAATCACTTATACTGCAATTTGTAAATTCTTTTCAATGTCAACTGTCGTTTACACCTTGTATTTCAATTTAATTTGTATAAATATCACTGTTTATATATATTTCTTATGAGTTGATAATGCTCGCGATGAGCGAAACCGGTCCAGATCAAATAAATTTTATGTGGAAAAAGTAATAAAAACCTTTTATTATTTTTTTTAGCATAATTGTATGTTATATCTAAAATTTCCTCCAACCCATCAAATCATAAAAAAAACGGGGCGTAATGAGAGTGATTGGCTTACAACTAATTCTGTCTTTCTATTGCTACTTTCTTCGAGAAAAAAAGTTTAAGCAACAGAGTAATATGCAGTTCTAGTGTAATGACTTATTACTTTTAGTGTGTTCACTGTCAATACTTGGTGGAAAGGCATTATATTAATAAAAACACATTATTCATTTGCACTTTATTCCAATTTATTTAAAATGTCAGTACTGGTTTCGCTCATTGCGAGCATTTTCAAATGATAAGAAATATAATTTAACAGTGCTATTAATACAAAAATTAATTGAAAATAAAAAGGTCTAAACAACAATTGACATTGAAAAGAATTTACAAATTACAGTATAAGTGACTCTATAATTACAAAAAATTAAAATGTTTTAAAACACCTCTAACATATAATTAAAAAATCATCAAAGATTAATAAATTCTAAGTGGTGACTGATGGTAATTACAAACATACATAAACCTGACCTTTTAAATAAAGTGGAATAAAGTACAAAGGAATATTTTGTTTTTATTGATGTAATGACTTACATTGAGATAAACTTTGATATTCTCCACGTTGAGATCGGGCATGGTAGAAAAAAATTTAACATAAGTTGAGAAAGGCCTACGGCGAGAAAGTTACTGCTGATGATGATGCATGCAAGACGTTAACGCCATCTGGATAAATACTTAAGGTGTAATTTAGCTAAAAGTAGTCATTGACGATGCGCCTACGAAAGGGGTGAGAAAATAATACGAAAAGGGTTGCCAAAGCTTTATGTTACACACACACCTTGCTATCAAAGGGTTGGGGGGTGTGTATGGGGTGTGTTGATAAGATATAGCTATTATAATTTATGCATATAATAAACTCGAGTAGTCAATATAATTAGTAATTAAGCTTTAAAAATTAAAATGGAGCCAGAAAGGTATTATGCCAATACCACATTGTTATCATTAGTTATTGTATCGTCTGGGACTAGGTCAGAAGTGGGTACCATCTGTTCAACGAATGCATCTTGATAGTGCTGCTTTACGGTTGCGAGTCATGGCACCTGACGAAAAAACTTAAAACCCGTATTTTGCGAGATACGAGGAGTAAGGTGGTTTTAATTTTTCAGAACTTTTATTATGTCCAAAATAAAAATAAAAGGAACGATGGACCTGACATTTAATGTGGATAACCCAAGATATGCTAAATCCTGCCTGTCTCTTCTACTAACTTGATAAATCCCATCGCCGCGGAAAGTCAATGACGTTCATCAATAGGGTGTACTCGGTGGAGCTACGAGATATTGAGATGACTTGGGAGGAAGCAAATAGACTGGCGGGGGACAGAGACTCTTACAGCGACCGTGAGGTGGCCATATGCCCCGATTTTATTTTTCAGTTTTGTTATAGTTAAGTTTAGTTATTTTTCGAAAGAAAAAAACATTTACATTTTTTAATGCTGTTTCTCTGCCGGGATCAAATGTTTTCAAAATTCTTTCTTGTAATATGAAAAGATTTCTGTATGCTCATCAATAGTAGCATGCATTAATTTAATAAAAACACAATATTACTTTGTACCACTTTATTCACTTTGTACTTTTATTCCACTTTATTTAAAAGGTCAGGACCGTTTTAGCTCATTGCGAGCATTGTCAACTGACAAGAAATATAATTTAACAGTGCTATTTATACAAAAATAAATTGAAATTAAAATGTGTAAACAACAATTGGCATTGAAAAGAAATTACGAATTACAGTACGAGTGATTTTAATTTTGTGTAATTTTAGAATCACTTATATGTCTGAATGCTGTACTCTTCGATTAATCTTGTCGCTAACGACACGGGTTTCGCCTTTCGGCATCTTCAGGCTTTTCAAAGACACGAATGTGCTTGAACTGACGCGCAGAAAGCAGTTTGTATCGTTTATATACAAACATAAAATTAATCGCTCAGTAATTGTTGTTTAACGTAATCGAGAATTTTTTGATGCATTAACATTAGAGTTAACTTAATATCAAACTGTCATAATCCTTTTAAGGTGTTCACTGTCAATACTTGGTGGAATTGCATTATAATAAAAATAATAAAAGATTTTTAGTACTTTTTCCACTTAAAATTTATTTGATCAGGACCGGTTTCGCTCCTCACGAGCATTATCAACTGATAAGGAAAATAAATTAAACAGTGCTATTTATACGAGTTAAATTGAAATAAAAGGTGTAAGCAATTACTAACAATTAAAAGGATTTACAAATTACATTATAATTACACAAAATTAAAATTAAAATGCTTAACACCTATATATAACATACAATTAAAAAATCATCAATAATAAGTGGCAAATGATATCAATTATAAACACAATTAAAATTTGGGAAATTTTAAACAAAATGAAACTACATTACTAAAGTGTTTTTTGTCATAATCCTATTTTTTACCACACCGTTGATCGAACTCAAGCCTTGTTATCGACGAACTTACGGGCGACTTTCATACAGCTATGCTACAAAGGGTGGCATTACATTTGACAGGGGATGGGGGCGATATCCATACCGAAATTTATTCCTACAAGCGAAGGTAATTATTAAAGTATAGGTAATACGGAGTGTTGTTAATGCCTTAAGGGTGTCATATTCGTACATATCTTAGAGGTAAAGTGGGGCTGAAGGGGTGGAGTTGTAAATAAATCTCCTTCGCGGTACAATAACGGCAATCAAAATGTTTAATATGTGCTAAAATTCGCCGCAAGTTTCGCTGCGTCAACCAGTTTATTGTTTGTGCGTGAATTGCCTTCTTAATTGACGATCTGAAACAGGTGAGCGAGCGATTCCGCGACATTGCATATTGCCCCAGTGGCCCGGCCACTGCGCGCACGGAAGGAAAACTGATCGCATGATTTTGGCCGCGGACAATTGTTTCTAGCATTTGAATCGTTCAAATTATACATTTGATTTTATATATTTCTCACTTTTAAGGTGTTCACTGTCAATACTTGGTGGAATGGCATTTATAATAAAAATAATAAAAGATTTTTAGTACTTTTCCCACATAAAATTTATTTGATCAGGACCGGTTTCGCTCCTAACGAGCATTATCAACTGATAAGGAAAATAAATTAGCACTGTTTAATTTATTTTCCTTATCAGGTGATAATGCTCGTGAGGACCGAAACCGGTCCTGATCAAATAAATTTAAAGTGGAAAAAGTACTAAAAATCTTTTATTATTTTTATTACATTTATTTCTTATATAAATACGAAACATTCATTTAATAAGCGTCAGTTCAAGTTCATCCGCGCACTTGAACGCCTGAAGATGCCGAAAGGCGAAACCCGGTTCGGTAGTGACAAAATCTATGTGAATGTACATAATTTGTCGCCCGCTGTGGTCTAGTTGGTTAGAGCTTGCTCTACCGATCAGGAGGGTCTGGGTTCGATTCCCGGTAAGATCAATGTCAAAATTGGATTTTTTTCAATTTTAATTTGAGATCTAAGGCATGGGTGTTTGTGAAGTCAATTCTCCTTGAGTTAATCTCATGTGACTTTCAAAAATTCTCATCGAGTATATCTCGTATGATCTTTCAACTTCAAAATATTTGACGCATTGGCGTAAGCTGTAATGTCAAATATTTAAAAAATAATAATAATTTGAACGATTCAAATTTATCTCCATTAAATTTGAATCGTTCGAATTATGTACATTCACACAAGTTTTGTTGCCAACGAGCCTGGTTTCGCCTTTCGCGAAATTAATATTTAAATTTCAAGCACCAGTCGAAATCTTGAATTATATTAATTATTTCGTTAAATTATGTATCATGAATGCCTACCCCGTACACTTTAGTACCCCGCACCGATTCATTACGATTACCATTCTTCTGTATCACTCATATCACTCGTCTTCCACCCAACCCCATACATACAGGCTCTTCCCTCAACCCCTTAACAACTCATCTACACAAAGTGCCCCCCCCCCCTTATATCTGAAAAGACGAGCAGTTAATATATCGGCATTCGCATCGCGTTGTTTTTGACGCGAATGTTATTTGACATCGGCTGATAAATTAAATTTGATACGCGGAACGTGCCCCCCCCCCGCTTTGTCTTACACCGCGCCGTGATTAATTGGGGGTGGGGCAATGTGATCCGCCACCCCATGTCTTGTTCTTCTTTTGATTTTGCCCGGAATCTGGAATATTGCCACCATCGACAGAATCGCGTGGAAAATTAAGGGGGGAGGCGGGGTGGCACGAGACAGGAATCCAATGAATCGCTCCTGATTTGGCCTTGTCAATTTGATTAATAGTACGTAATTTGGTTCCGGTAGCTTTTCTCGGTATTCTTGTTTATTTGATGTTTAATTTTCATTATTCTTTCATCTCTTTTTAAAAAATCATTGGATCTCTCATTCTCTAGTGGTTTTTTTAGTATTATCGTTTTATTTTTTTAAGAATAAATAATAAAACACAATAAAGCTGACTGACAATGCGTCATTGAAAAAAAAACAGAATTCATGAACAAATGTTTTATCAAATTATTATCGACTTTAAAAGGGCAGAATAATCTAACCCTCGGTTCTTAAAATAGAGAAATAGTTCTTATAATATGTCAATGTATACATTTTCGATAGATTTGCCGGCAATTTTTAATTTAATAAGTTTTTTTTTAAACAACTTATTCAATTAATTTTAAATTCACTAAAAATAGTAATTGTCGCCTGATGTGGCCCAGTTGGTTAGAGCGTCCTCTACCAATCATTCTGGGTTCGATTCTCGGTAAGATCTCCGCGAATTTGAGAATTATTCAATTTAAAGTTGTGATTGAAGACTAGGTGTTTGTGATGTCAATTCAGATTATTTCCTCTCCTTCCAACCTTATAATCCTTAATAACTGGTTGTAGCAATAGCGATTAGTTAAGCACTAGTCCTGTTCTAGCCTTATCCTTATTTCCCTACTACTCACTTTAAAAAAATGTAAGGTTGAGCGACTGAGTAGTTACAGTTCTCGTAGAAAAAACTTACGTTGAGATACCTTCCATTAGGAGGCCATATGCTCCACAATGGGAGTGGACATGGAATAAAAAAAAAACACCAGATTTTTGTCCATTGTGCATTTCAAGGTTGTGTATGTTTTATATTTTGATTTTGGTCCAACAAAAAAATGTTTGATTAAATCATGTTGCCTTTCTTTACGGTTGATATGATCCACATGAGAATCGAATATGATTGCAAAATATTTCATATTTCTTGTGAAACTAAACAGTTCGCTATTTTTTTTTTAACACGACTATGCTAAGACTGAATTGTTTTTAATTAGAAATTTTGTAGAGATAAATGATATGGGTTTGTTTGCTTCATCCTTATCAAGAAATACAATATTAAATATAGTCACTTTATCTCAGTCTGGATATAAATCATCGTGTATGTTAGCAATGTATCTCTGTATGCATCTTAAATTTCATCTCCAATTCAAATTCCTGATTAACACACACGTAGACATATATCTTTGTGTGTGTACGACTCGTTTCACATTTCATAATTCGCTGAAAGACAACTCTCCCCAATCTCCTCTTTTGGTCACCTAAAATTTACCGCTCACTCTCCGGCCCAACCGTAATACATAATATATTTATATAATTAAATATGTAATAAACGTCTGATTTTCGACTTTATACAATATTTTAAATGTTTAATTGTGAATGATAAACATTTATCGTTTGTGAATGATTTGTTTACACCTAATCCATTTTTAAACGGCTTATTTTTGACACGGTTTCGAAATAGCACGTTTGAATGTTATTGTCGCCTGCTGTGGTCTAGTCACTAGTGCAGAGGTGGGGAACCCGCGGCCTTTTGGCCACTCTGGTGCGGCCTTCTGGCCAATTCTGGAAAAACGAGATTTGGAAATATCTGGGGAAAAAGTATAGCAAATTGAGGATTTCAAATTCCTCGGTGAGCTAAAAAAAAACGAGGTTTGAAGATATCTGGGGAAAAAGTATACCAAATTGAGGATTTCAAATTCCTCGGTGAGCTAAAAAAAAAAGAGGTTTGAAGACATCTGGGGAAAAAGTATAGCGAATTGAGGATTTCAAATTTCTCGGTGTTTACTGCGGCTTTATGTCGAATCAGAAAAATGTATGCAGCCTTTAGAGAAGAAAAGGTTCCCTACCTCTGCACTAGTGTGTGTGTGGGGTCTGGGTCCAATTTCCGACAAGATCAATAATTTTTCAATTTGAATTTTAGACATAAGACATGGGTGTTTGTAATGTCAATTTACTTCGAGTTGATCTCTAGAACGTTCCCTCTAAGCTGCGCGCGTGCGCGGCCGCGCAGCAGTTGGAAAGCCCCCGTGCACTCATTCCGGATCGGTGCGCACTACACGACAGTTATTCAATTAATATTTGATCGGTCCGCGCAGTCTTTGAAATTTCCGCGCAGATAACCTCTTGTCTTAGAGAAAACATTGCCCCATTCTAGTTGTCACATTTCAAAAACGTCACATATTAACTTCAATATAAAACAAGACATATCACGTCACACTTCGGTACATGGAATCAAATCATTGATGTCATATTAATATGTTGAATATTGCCAAAGGGGGCGCTGTCTTTGGGGCTCGTGGGCCCATAATATACCACCTTTGCCCCCATCCAGTTTATTTCATCAGGGCTTGACGCTTTCTAAAGTGTGTCAAATAATCTACACCCCTCATTCTATCCATTTCTCCTGGAAGTTTTCGATCGTGATAATATGTTCCTTAAACTTTAATATTAGTATGCAATAATTTGTTAATTAACAATCATTATTGACTCGCGGTGTCATTATTTATTTTATTCCGATGTGGAGCATTTCAATATAGTATTCTTACGAAAATTATATATTATCCGATTAGGTTATACCTGGGCCTCTTAACAGTGGTGTAGTGGAGCCAGGTCGGCGACCTGGCACCTGAAAATGAGTCTGACGCCGCCCTGCCACCATTTTGACTTGTAACTTAATTTTCACGTACATGTACATATTATTTAATTGTTAAAACTTGTGGTTTTTTTAACTTCGGATGGATATAAAAAAAAACAAAACATAGGGAAGAAATCAATGACCGACCTGGTACCTATTTATTTACCACTACACCACTGCCTCTTAACCTTGTGCCCGCGTGCGTCCGCTACAAATCTCACGGGTTCGAGTCCCAGTACGAACAGCATTTTTTCGATCGATTTCTGTTCGAAGGCATGGGTGTTTGTAATGTCTTAATTTCCCTCCCACCTTCCCATTCTCAAATAACTGTGCGCAGAAAAAACGATGAGTCAATCACTAGTACTGTCCTAGCCTTATTCTTCTAACCCTCTCTTTGAGAAAGAGAGTTTGAGCGATTGAGTAACAAACAGTTCTCGTAAAAAAAGTTCTGTCGAGACAACTCCACTAGGAGACCATATGCTCCACATAAAAGAGCGGACATGGATATAATAAGAAAATGTAGTTTTGAGATAAAAGAAATGAACACAATTGCTTTTTTATTATTATTTTCTAAGGTGCTCAACGTTGTACCCACCACCGCCCGCTACGGCTTCACACTTTTCTTACGGGGTATATTCCGTAGCGTAACAACTTAAGTCGTGTTCAAAGTTTTGCACATAATTGCTTTAGTACAAGTTGGTTGTTGAGTATCCCACCACCACCCGTTATGTGTATGCAGCCACATTTTCACGGCCGCCTTCCATAACGCAATGCGATCAAGAAAATAAAAGAATTTATTCCTCATATTATTAGCCCGATACAGATCTGCACAGGACTTATCTTTTAATGCACTAATTGCTTTATCAATCGAATCAGATATTCAAAATAAGCGAATCTTATTGAAATTGAATTTTGAAAACGTTGCATTCATGCTTACTTACCGTCAGTCTTTTTTTTGTTTTTTTTTCTCAAATGAATGTAAGTGAAAAATTACACTTGAATGTTTGAGAACATGTCTGTGTTCATCCATCCCCATCCGTTGCTGATGTCCTTAACAGACCCGCGTTTCTCTTTAAAACCCCACCGTACCCCATTTGAAGGAAATATTGAATTCTTACCTTCGTCGAACCCCATCGCCCCCATTGCCCCACTCTACCCCGCCTCGCCAAAGAGACGACTGATGCTGCTCTAAACACAAGACACTGGAGTGTCAGGTGAGACGGGTATGTGAGGGGGTGTTGAGCGCGTGGGGTATTTTTAATCAAATTATTTTAAGTAGAGAGAGGCGAAATGAAAAATAATTTGCTTCGTGAAATCGTATCGACTGTGTTTAAATGTTTTCGGGTAATTTGATTATCCGAGGAGAAAACAACAGCAAAAAAACGGGCATTTTTAAAAAATATTTAAGAGTATTAAAATCACTACACAAATTTCTTTTATTAATTTAACAGGTAATTCCCTGTTATTGATTGAATTGACATGTATCTGTAGCTTTTCAATATAAGTAAGTATCACTTTTAAGGTGTTTACTGTCAATACTTGGCGGAATGACATTATAATAAAAATAATAAAACATTTTCAGTACTTTTCCCACATAAAATTTATTGGATCAAGACCAGTTTCGCTCATTGTGAGCATTGTCAACTGATAAGAAATACCATGAAATAGTGATATTTATACAAACTTAACTTTTGTATAAATATAAATAATATCTATATATTAATAGTCGATAAAGTACGTTTGTATGTCCGCGATTTCGCCTTTTCGATGACGTCAACAAAGACGGTCCCCTCCCCCTCCTCTGCCCCGCTGTCACCATTTTTTTATTCATACTAAAGACATATTTTTTTGTTTGATTGTATGGTCGGGATTTCGCATTTTCGATGACGTTAAGAAAGACGGTCCCCTACCCCGCTGTCACATTTTTTTTATTCATACTAGACATATTTTTTCATTACCCTGACATTTGAAGAAGGACATTTTGTGTCGTAAAAAATCGCCGAAAATTTAAATTTCCATACATTTCCAAAAGTTAAGTAAGTATACTTCTGTATAAATATCACTGTTTCATTGTATCAGTTGACAATGCTCACAATGAGCGAAACCGGTCCTGATCCAATAAATGTTATGTGGAAAAAGTACTAAAAATGTTTTATTATTTTTATTATAAGTTAGTATGTTAGAATTGATGAGAAAATGCATTATATATCTCGTCGAAGTCAGTATTGTTTTATATAGGTGAATTAATATATAAGTTCAAACATAGTTACGATGAGGGCGTAAGCCATACATAAAATATTATTTATTTATTTATTTATTGTTAAAAAATTAAAAGTACAGTACACGTATTACAGCTGACGCCAATCCGCCATGCACTTTACAGATATAATGAAAAAAAACTACATAATACATCAAAATACGAAATCAAAAAATAAAAAAGTAAAACCTAAAAAACAGTTCACAAATACTGTCACTAAAGATTTCCACTTTTCTAGACAATGAGTTGATCAGTCGAACAGCCCTTGGAACTGGCGACTCATACGTCCTATGTAAGGAACAAGTTTTTGGTTATAGTTTCGCCAACGTAAGAATAAATTGAGAGCATGTAAGTTAAAAGTCATGAGAATTCTGTTGAGATACCTCCATTAGGATACTCCACATTGGAAGCAGACCTGGATAAAAAATCATTCCACGTTTATCTATTACGGAGAAAAAATACTATCATACATCAACCGGATATAATAAATGACACCATTAAAAAAGACATATTCATAATCATTCTTCAGCATTAAGATAATCATCATATCCCGCACCCCTGTCAATAGCGAAACGCCACCCTACCACCCGAAATCTACCCCCACCCTCTCATCCGCGAATACCCCCTCTTGTTTTGTATTGATGGTACAATTTAATTGAGCGAATATTTTCCAAAGAAGCCGTGTCTCTCGTCTCGCATAATTGTATGCGTTGTCTTGTTTTTGCGTATGTGTGTGCAATTATACACACCCTCGCGTCAACCTGTCCCCATCTCCCCAGCCTTTCTTATAACACCCCTATTCTTACGATTATCAACCCCGTTTTGCATCTACTTTGTCTTCTTTATATGCAAGTTATATTGCTTGTTTGTTTTTATGTATGCACGCCGCTGTTGAAATAATTTCAGATATTTGTCAATGCGGACCTACGCCCAACTCGCTTGCATAAACAAGAGTTCGAATCAATGCATAGACGCTTCTAAAAATTGATTGTTTAGTCGCTTAATGGATTACTAAATGTATCACTTTTAGGGTATTCACTGTGAAGTGGAAAGGCATTATATTAGTAAAAACACAATATTCCTTTGTACTTCATTCCACTTTATTTAATATGTCAGGACCGGTTTCGCTCATTGCGAGTATTGTCAACTGATAAGAAATATAATTTAACAATGCTATTTATACAAAAATGTACAGTTATAAACAACAATTGGCATTGAAAAGAAATTACCAATTACATTAAAGCTGATTCTACTGTAACACATATATTTAGTGTTTTCTATCATCGCAAATAAAATTCAAAATTAGTGTCCGTTAAACATATTATGTGGTCAAGTGTCAACATTGTTGGCTTCGTGACGAGTCACGTTCGAATCCAGTACGGAAAATTTTATAAATTGATTTTTTAATCGATTTATGAATTTCTGTTCGAAGGCATGGATGTATGTGATGTCTTGAATTCCCCCTTCCACCCATCCTATCCTATGAACTGAGCGTATCGAGAGCAATAAGCTAACCACCAGTCCTGTCCTAACCCTATCGTTCTATTCTTACTCTCTTTGGAAAAAGAGAGGTTGAACAACTGAGTAACAACAGTTCTCGTAGAAACACTTCTGTCAAATTAAACTTCTTATCAGTTGACGATGCTCCACATTGGAGCGGACATGGTAAAAAAACACATTATACATCAAGCAGCAAACTCCGTTTAAAAATACAAATTTAAAGAATGTTAACATAAGCGAAGTATTGTGGTTTTACTAATATAATGCCTTTCCACCAAGTATTGACAGTGAACACCCTAAAAGTGATTAAAAATAATTATCTATTACAGCTTTGTTTTTAAATATATATCATATTATCAGTAAAAATCCGACATAATTTAACTATACACCATGAACATAAAGTATCTTCTACGTAACAATGGCTTTACCCTTGAATTACCATCAGCAACCTCTTAATTTGGCCCGTATCATAATTCAATCAAATTGAGACATTCTCATTTGAATTTAATTATTATCTTGAAAACAAGTGTTTTTTTTCCTCCTTCGTCAATTCACTTAATTTTTTTCATCGTCTCCTGTCCCCTGAAAATCGGAGTCAAATGGGGTGAATGGTCTATGGGGCAAGACGAGATCATTTACGCATAAAAGTACAATGGCAAATGTTATAAAATGCAAGAGTCTTAGTCATGAAATTTACAGTAAACATTTTTTTAAATAATGTCCACTCCCGGTGCACAATGATCTCTTTTAGGGTGTTCACTGTCAATACTTGGTGGAAAGGCATTATATTAACACTTTATAAGCGGGAGTTTTTTTATTTATTAGCGCAAAAATATATTACATTCTTAAAATCAACATAACTTCTAAACCAATCAATATTTTTGGCTGAAATTTTCAAAGAAATCATATGTGACATTTAATCATTGAAAATAAAATGAAAACATTTTGAATACATCATAATTTCACTACTTTTCTAAGCTGAATATAAAAACCTATTATTAGTTTAGTAGATAGCACTCCACTTGTTATCAAAATGAAATATTCAAAATATTCTGTATAAAAAATAACATTAATCCATTCCATACAATTATATAAATAATTATAGTATAAAATCTTTATTCCTACTAATTTACAATCATCACTTTTAGGGTGTTCACTGTCAATACTTGGTGGAAAGGCATTATATTAATAAAAACACAATAATCCTTTGTACTTCATTCCACTTTATTTAATATGTCAGGACCGGTTTCGCTCATTACGAGCATCGTCAACTGATAAGAAATATAATTTAACAGTGCTATTTATACAAAAATGAACAGTTATAAACAACAATTGGCATTGAAAAGAAAATACCAATTACATTAAAAGTGATTCTAAAATAGCACAAAATTAAAATGTTTAACACATCTAACATATAATTAAAAAGTCATCTCAGATTAATAAATTTAGAATGGGAATTGAAAGTAATTACAAACATAATTAAAATTTGGGAATTCTTTGACAAAGTGATACAATAAAAATAATGACATTAATAATGACAATAATATAGTGAATAGGCTTAATGATAGTTAAGAAAATTTCCCCTCTTCCAAGTAGTTGGTAAGTGTACATACTTAAACAAAATCGACAGCCAGGAAGATTCTGAAAAAGAAATTTTTCAAAGACCATATCAATTCTAACAAAGATATATATATATATATATATATACATACCTATATATATTTTAAATTATATAAAAGAATAGTTAACAAGGGCTAATGCAATGGATAAAGTAACGGGGAACTAGCAAATATTAATTGATCGTTCAAAAGATCTGAATCAGGTAAAAATTTGAATCTATTGATTTCTAGGATTTCCTGTTTGTCTAGTTTGACAGACTTGTTATTTAAATGTAGAACTTTAAAATTTCTACTAATATCGAAAGTGTGATTATTTTGAAACAGATGGTTTCCAAATGAAGACTGTTCATCCCCTTTCTTAGCACAACTCAAATGCTCTTTGATTCTAATATTAAACGATCTACCTGTTTGACCAATATATTTGGCTTTACAGGAATCGCAGTTGAGTAAATATATACCGCTTTGGTTCAAAAAGTTTAACTTATCTTTAGAATTAACTAAAACACGACTCAAGTTGAGTGTGTTATAAAAGGTTACATTAAATTTATTTCTATCAATTTTCCTAGCGATTTTTTCTGTAACTCTACCCAAGTAATTTAATTTAACCCACTGTTTTATAACAACAGGTTTATCCAACACCAGGCCAGAGCTAACATTTAAAAGAGCAAGTTTTTTAGTTTTATTAAATAAAAGACGATCTACTATATCCGTAGCATAACCATTGTTAACTGCTATTTGTTTAATGGTTTCTAATTCTAAATCAAAATTTGCTTTAGTCATCGGAATCATTAGAAGTCGATGAATAAAACAATGGAAGGTAGCTAATTTATGCGAAATATGATGTCTAGAAGAACTACTAATAATATTGTCGCTGTAAGTCGTTTTTCTAAAAATTTTGAAAGTATGACGATTATTTACTATTTCAATAGTTAAATCTAAAAAGTTGATTTTATTTACACCCAACTCCATGGTGAATTGGATATATTGATTAACGTTATTGATATTATTTAAAAACTGGGAGAGTTGTCTCTCCGTGCCCCCCCAAAGAACTAAAATATCATCTACGTACCTGTACCAGTAGATGACATTATTAAAAAGATCTAAATTGCAAATTTTAGATTCTAAAAAATCCATGAAAAAATCAGCTAAAATGGGAGACAGCGGACTTCCCATTGCTAGTCCATTCAACTGTTAACACACTCAACTTGAGTCGTGTTTTAGTTAATTCTAAAGATAAGTTAAACTTTTTGAACCAAAGCGGTATATATTTACTCAACTGCGATTCCTGTAAAGCCAAATATATTGGTCAAACAGGTAGATCGTTTAATATTAGAATCAAAGAGCATTTGAGTTGTGCTAAGAAAGGGGATGAACAGTCTTCATTTGGAAACCATCTGTTTCAAAATAATCACACTTTCGATATTAGTAGAAATTTTAAAGTTCTACATTTAAATAACAAGTCTGTCAAACTAGACAAACAGGAAATCCTAGAAATCAATAGATTCAAATTTTTACCTGATTCAGATCTTTTGAACGATCAATTAATATTTGCTAGTTCCCCGTTACTTTATCCATTGCATTAGCCCTTGTTTACTATTCTTTTATATAATTTAAAATATATATAGGTATGTATATATATATATATATATATATATATAGCTTTGTTAGAATTGATATGGTCTTTGAAAAATTTCTTTTTCAGAATCTTCCTGGCTGTCGATTTTGTTTAAGTATGTACACTTACCAACTACTTGGAAGAGGGGAAATTTTCTTAACTATCATTAAGCCTATTCACTATATTATTGTCATTATTAATGTCATTATTTTTATTGTATCACTTTGTCAAAGAATTCCCAAATTTTAATTATGTTTGTAATTACTTTCAATTCCCATTCTAAATTTATTAATCTGAGATGACTTTTTAATTATATGTTAGATGTGTTAAACATTTTAATTTTGTGCTATTTTAGAATCACTTTTAATGTAATTGGTATTTTCTTTTCAATGCCAATTGTTGTTTATAACTGTTCATTTTTGTATAAATAGCACTGTTAAATTATATTTCTTATCAGTTGACGATGCTCGTAATGAGCGAAACCGGTCCTGACATATTAAATAAAGTGGAATGAAGTACAAAGGATTATTGTGTTTTTATTAATAAATTTACAATCACTGGAAGTGTGAAATCTGATGCCCTAAATATTTGAGAAACATGTTTCGCCTTTTTTAAAAAAATACTATGTGTGAACGAACACTCAGGGCATAATAAATTATGAGGTTTATTACTCATTGTCAAAAGGGTCACATGCCGCGGCAGTTATTTTGAAGAAACCATTAAATTATGAGTCAATATACCAAAAAAAAACGATAAAAGTATTTTTACGATTCCCGCCTATAATGTGTTAATAAAAACACAATATTCCTTCGTACTTCATTCCACTTTATTCAATAGTTTTGGACCGGTTTCGCTCATTGCGAGCATTGTCAACTGAATCAGCCGAATCACTTGACAATGTTCGCCATCAGGGAAACCGGTCCTTACTTTTTTTAATAAAGTGGAAATGAAGTACAAAGATATATTGTGTTTTTATCAGTACAATGATCCAATACAGTAGTTTTGTAAAAAAAAACCTCTCTTTGAAGAGAGTAAAATAAGTAAAAACTAGTTTTTTTATATAATTTAAAATTCTGTGTGAATGTACAAAATTTGAACAATTCAAATTTAAAAACTTGTTGATTGCTGTAGCCTTCCAAACACCCTGGATCATCTCACATGTAAGTAGTTTAACGATATTTTGCTGTCAATTGCTAAACCATTCTTCGAAGAGAGCAATGAAAGAAATATGAAGCTTAGAAAGGACTAGTTGTCAGCCAGTCGCCTTCTCAAAACGTCCAGCTTTCAGGAAAAGAATGGGAGAGTTTTAAATAAATCAAAACAAATAAATCATTAGTATGTCCCGGAGATACTGCGTGTTTTTGAGAAAAATAATTTTGCCTAATATACACTCGAATTCGATATTTTTAAAACCTATATTGACTCAGTTTAGATAGCACTACACAGTCGCCCGCTATGGTCTAGTTGGTTAGAGCTTGCTCTACCGATCAGGGGGGGGCCGGGTTCGATTCCCGGTAAGGTCACAATGTTAAATTGGATTTTTTCAATTTTTCAATTGAGATCTAAGACATGGGTGTTTGTGACGTCAATTCTCCTTGAGTTAATCTCATGTGACTCATCGAGTATATCTCGTATGATCTTTCAACTTAAAAACTTAAAAAATATTTGACGCATTGGCGTAAGCTGTAATTTCAAATATATTTTTTCCAAAAAAAATTGTTTAAAAATTAAAAAAAAAAAAAAACATATTGCTTATATTCTATTAGAATACCAAGTATTTGTTTTTTTAAATGTCTTGGACATCCGTGTTCGCTTACATATTTTTCGGACACCGGTGTCCGCTTGGTATTCAAGTGGTTAATAACAGCACAAAAATCCATGTTTTGGATACATTTGTATTCATATGAAATGCAACAATGTTTCCATTCCAGAAATCGAACACGTGACCTCGCAACAGATAAAACGAAACCTTATCCACTAAGCTAAAGGGCCGACAACCTACATATATTGTATACTTAATAAAAAAATCGATTATCGCTCAAAAACTGCCTTTACAAAATATTTTTTTTTTGGCAGTCTATATTATTACTGATGTTAATTTTCACCGAATTAAGTATCAATCACATTTGCCGTTCGGTGATTTCTCGCGTCATGCTTTTCTCCCCGCGCGTCAACCCACCCCAGTCTACCCTAACAGCCACCTGCATCATCACTTTCTTTTCGCCACTTCCCTAATTGAAACGCTTTTAATTTTTTTTACAATCATCCACCCCCTCGTCGTTTTTTATGGAAACCGCCTTGTTTATTCTGAAATTACAATGGATTTGTCAACTCGCAGTTGTCGGCTTGATAATCCCGCTACTTTGATGAAGGCCTTTACAATATTTTGTTTATTCTTAAATCTACATCAATGTTATATTTATATCTGTATATATATTAATGTATTTGTATATCAATCAATCACCGTTGCTAAAACCCTTACAATACGTTAATGTAAGTAATTATAAATAATCACTTAAATTTAATTAATAAAAACACAATATTCATTTGTACTTCATTCCACTTTATTTAATATGTCAGGACCGGTTTCGCTCATTGCGAGCATTGTTAACTGATAAGAAATATAATTTATCAATGCTATTTATACAACAATAAAAAGTTATAAACAAAAATTGGCATTGAAAAGAAAGTGATTCTAAAATAACACAAAATTAAAATGTTTAACACATCTAACATATAATTAAAAAGTCATCCCAGATTAATAAATTTAGAATGGCAATTGAAAGTAATTACAAACATAATTAAAATTTGACATATTAAATAAAGTGGAATGAAGTACAAAGGATTATTGTGTTTTTATTAATATAATGCCTTTCCACCAAGTATTGACAGTGAACACCCTAAAAGTGACTTAAATTTAAACTAATTTGCTTTGAATAACTTCACATTTGAAAAACATGTGACTATCAATTCGTTAAAAACTATTGATTGCGATTCAATGAGTAATAATTTAATGTATTTATATATATATCGACTGTGGAAAGGAAAAGGGACGTAGCCCACAGGTTTTTTTCGATAATCACAATGTATCAAACTTGATACACGTTGTATCAAAAGGATGTAAGCTGCAAATACCGATTTAGTATCTAAATTTAGCTTTCAAGTTTGAAAAAGATGACCTTGTAAAAAATTAAAACCAAGAAAAAGGACTAAAATAAAGGTTTTTCCTAGACATTTTTCAAATTAATATTAGAGTATGTCAATTAAACACCAGCTTAGAAGTCTCTGTGCACTTCAAATTTGTGTATAATTCATAATTTGCATATGGCCCAAAATCATCAAAACACGTCTTTTGCGCCTCCTGTAAAATTGTGTGGGTTACGTCCTTTTTTTCTTTCCACAGTCGATATATATATGTACACGATACAACTATTTACCAAGCGTCAGTTGAAGTCCATCTGTCCACTTGGTGCAATGGCGTACCTATACCAATAGATGACATTACTAAAAAGATCTAAATTACAAATTTTAGATTCTAAGAAATCCATAAAAAAGTCAGTTAAAATAGGAGACAACGGACTTCTCATTGGAAGTCCATTCAACTGTTGGTAAATTTTATCATTAAATTAAAAAAAGTTTTGGTCGGTACAACAGTTTTCTATAAATTTAATTATTCTAGTTAATAAAGGATAAGATTTTCAATGTATTGCTTACACCTTTTCATTTCAATTTATTTTTGTTAAATTATACTTATTATCAGTTGACAATGCCCGCCTTGAGAGAAACCGGTCCTGACCTTAATAAATAAAGTAGAAATAAAGTACACAGGAATACATGGAACCCCCAATTACACTACCCCGAATTACGCGCTGGCTTGAAATATTCGCCGCAAATCCCCCAATTGCACGATCGCATTCCATTGTCGTTACTACGAGACGGTCGTCTGTGCCGTGCATACAGTCGAATGTTGGCTAGCGTCTGTGTATTCAACACGTGCCAGGCTATACACGTATAGCGGGCGACTGTCTATGTGTGGGATTTTGGCGCGCTTTGCATTTTATCACTTGGTAACTAAATATTTCGTCAATATTTTTTTTTTTGCAAAACTAAGGGAAAATTTAGTTTTGCATTTTTGCGGAAAAATGAGATTCACACCCCCAATTACACTACCCCGAATTACACTGTCCCGACTTTAGTGTAAATGGAGGTTCTACTGTATTGTGCCTTTCCATCAAGTATTGACAGTGAACAAACACCCTGAAAATGACAATAAAAAATCCCAGTATTGCAATACAACATTAAAAATTCGTGCAATACATCATGTGATATAGATAAAGATTCGCAATTAATAATATGCCCATTATAGTAATAAGAAAAATCCATTTCCACCCCTAATACTAGACAAACGACTTAGCCGAGACGCCCACCGGCATCTTAATTTTAATTTCGCTCGCTACTTTAGCGCGGAACACAACCACACTAACACTAGCGCCGCCATCCCGCGAGCGATAAATTATTGAAATTATTGCATTAAAAAATCCATCTAAAAAGTCAAAGAGACCATTATAATGCTTAGGTCGTCCCTCGCTGCAAAAGAGCGCATGCGACACCGCTCAGTCATGAAGATCCGACGTTTTGCTTCCGCCGAAAGCAATCTCTCCACGTTATATTATGGGAAAGCGCTTCTCGCATCTCTCCTTGAACATTTTTATATTTTTTATCTATTGGGTGTTCGGGAAGTCGATGTTCTATTGCTTTTAAATTATATTCATTGCTATTGTAAAATAACTATTATCCAATACTTGAATTGTATTGCTGCTGAACATTATAAAAAAATATCAATCACATTGTATAACAAAGTCTCAGAAACAAAACAAAAAATGTGACCTTTTTTCTAAAACTATTTGGAGCCTGCAAAGCGGACTCAGTTTCATAGTTATTTATATTTCAAAGATGGGTACAGAAGTATATTATTATTATATATATTTATATCCCATTCCCAAATGTTTTCTAGCTTCTTGATTCTGTCAACCACGGGATTGGAATGTGGAAAAAATATGAAATATTCTATACGAATACTGATTGTAGGAAAATGTTCGTAGTGTGATAGTATGCTTAATGATTTATACTTGAACAATCTCAGTCCCCAACTGACTTACGAGATTGCATGCACAATCTATTCTCCACTTTCATAGATGATAAAAAAATCATATAAAGGCTAAAAACAACCATTTCCATCTTTTGGTAAACGTTTATAACAAGTTATTGAGAATTGCAATCTAAATGAAAATCACAAAAAAACTACAATTTCACTGACAAATGTAGGCTAGGGGGTGTCCGTTTAAGTATTTAGTCCTTATTTGAGTAAAAATCTATTTCAACTTTTAAAAAAATACGACACTTCTGACTCTTAACTCGATGACTGCCACAAACGAAATATCTCGTAAAATTTTTCGTGCTCAACACGTCAGTTACGAGTTAACTCGTCAATAACTAATTAAATTAATAATTGCAAATTATAGCCGGCGTGCTAGGAAATTACGTACTTTTTTTTCTACGGCAGCTAAAAGGCTTAGTGATATATCACTTTACAAGTGAAAAAAATGAATTGGTGGGCGTGGCCTATGGTATGTCAAATCATCGGTCGACACGTTTCAAAATTATTGCAGCAAAATTAAATACGCGATGTTTACACAAAAATGCTAACAAACGGTGACTTATATTTCTGCGGAATTTTATTTCACAACTAGTCACCCATTAATTCTTTTAGTCGAATGAATGACTGAAAGCATCAACGTGGGACCAGGTCAAAGTACCGATGCGTGAAATCATGATTTTTGTCAGAATATGTATTGGTTAGTCAGTATTTTGATTTGCAACTCACCCCATCCGTCCAAACAACTACGAATGTAAAATTATAAATCATTTCATACACGTAGAAAATACTTTTTAAACACCGTGTGGATGTCTATATTTTGAAAAATATATTAATACAGAATATAATTTTCGACTTCAAAGGCTGTGCGGTATTTTTTATCGCTGGGGTTTATTAGAAAAATGGAAGACTTTGCCGGGAGATTGTATTGTCTTTCGGTGGCATATTAAAATGTAATACGGTTATCTTTGTTATTTCTCACGAAAAACCGAACGACCGGCACTGCCGAGTATTCGACACATCATCATCAAATATTGGATGATGTCAATGGTAGACAATGGAGACATACGAGCAGTATATTGTGCATCGTAGTGTATCTGATATCCTGATCATAACTGAAGGCCATTTTGTATTCTCCATTCCACGAAAGGTGTTTTAAATAACATATTATAGTTAAAATTATTTAAAAAATGTGTTACTTGATTGGAATTAGGGCATCCAATACCAGACCTTTTTTGTGATCCCGGGATTTCGGTATTGACAATTGATTTAACATCAAGATAAAATCGTATTTAAATTGGGATTCGAGATTTACAAATTTTTGCTCGGCAATTTTTAAATTTGCGGATTCCACAAAATGAATAGCATTTGTTTAGCTCTTCCACGATTTACAAATTGAAAAACCCAGGAATTTGCGGAATTCTCAAAATATACCAAAACGTCAAGGCTTCTTATTTTAATTTTTCAGGGCTCGCTAAATATATATTTAAGATAAATAAATACAATAAAATCTGTTCACCCATAAAGTGCATATAAAATTCTCCCTTGATTCGTCAGTCATTTTTTTTGCCTATCAAATTGTGCCTAAAAACATGTATCTTAACTGTATCATTGAGGAGATATCGTCTTCGGTGTGTTGCAGAAAGGAAAATAAGTTTATCGAATTAAAAAAAAAAGTCATTATTTAAAAAAAAAACCTCCAACTACCAAAATGAAATTCTTACCCTCTTCCGAAAAGAATTAATTTTGTCAAATTTGCTGCTTTTATTCCAATGCATCCAATTAACTTTGTCATTTAATTTTGATACATAATTTGCAAAACCAGAATGCTTTCGTCTTTCATGAAGTTGAAGTTCATAGAGTTGCAAAAACCATTTTGGACATTTTTTTTATGAACGCTATATTTTTTACTAGCTTAAATCCTAGAGTTTCAAAAAATGCAAATAAAATCGTAGTATCACGGCATATCCCGTATTTTTTTACTCGTGACATGAAATAACACGAGAACAAAAAATACTTTTTTTAATTTATTAGCAAAAACGTCGATATTTACCAGTGGCGTTTTAATATGTTTTTCATACTTTCTGATAAAAATCATTTCGTCAACGATGACGTCATAAAATGTTCAAAAGAAAACCTTTCAATACGTATACAATGAACCCTGCACGTATATTTATGTACGAGTGTGTTAGTACAGGAACATTATCTTGTCATCTGCGAAACAACACAAGGTAACGTTTACTAAACTACCTTTTCATAATAACAAGATTTTTGCATCACGCCACCTAGCACCCACCCTCCAACTACACTTTCCGTTAAGTAATTGCAAATTTTTTCCCTTAGTGAAAAATTTTGTTTAATGACCGATTACAAAGATATATTCGTCGAAACATCGTCGTCTCTGTCTAACGCTAATGTTAATATAGTGTGTGGGAAAGAGAGGCAGTGTGTTTCTCGTATTTTTTTCTTGGCCTTTACGGTATCGGGCGGCGTGTATGTAATAAAAACGAGATTAACCCCTATTTCATAGTGGGCGATATACCAATTTCGATTATCTTTTTCTTATAAGGCTTCTCCGTTATTTCTTGGTACTTCTTGCGTCTAACGGTGCTAACGGCTAAGGATCGTTTCATTAGTTTTTCACTATTTTATTTAAATATTAGCGATTTTTTTTTATCCATTCTATGAGAAATGTGTTTCATATTTATTACATTTAAAAGTTAACGTTAAGAAGCAAGACTATCGTTCGTTTGGTGAACGGATTCTTCTGAACACGTATTGTTCGTACAAGAATACTCCGTACACCGATTTATTCCGAACACAACCTTCCTTACACAGAATATTCTGTACAAAGAATACTCCGTAAGTACATTTAAATAGAAAAATCATTGCTTTATTTTGAATCCATCAAAATCTGTGTTTGATATGTAAAAAAATTGTGCAGTAGCAAAGGTATATAATCTGAATCGTCACTCACACATCAAACTTAATACTATGTTTTATTATTAAATAAAACGTTATACTATGTGATGTCAATTCACATGGTTTCTCTCTTCCCATCCTTGATGATCTCTTAATAACTGGGTGTAGCGATAGCGATTAGTCAACCACTAGTCCTGTTCTAGCCTTATCCTTCTTTCCCTGTTTCTAAACAGTTCTCGTAAAAAAAACTTCTGTTGAGACACCTCTATTAGGAGGCCATATGCTCCACATTGGGAGTGGACATGGATAATATTTATACGACGGGCATAAATTTGTGCTCGAAATTAATATTTTTACAATGAGTCACAAAATGTATATCTCGTCTAGTATAATATTATTTCAACAATGTAACCATCAGCACGCGCCTCATATCATCAGCCGTAAATATATTTTTCCCATAATGAAACGGCTCATTTGATTTATATGTTGCCAGAGATAGAAAAAAAACCCCCCTCGCTCGTAAAGTTTTAATGCTTATTGCCCATCTTTAGGTAATTATGCATATAACTGCACATTCCGCCGATATTTGAATATTATTTCATCCCCCTCGCCCCCTGGTTCATATTTTCTTCTTCTTTTAATGCCGCTCGATGGGGTGGAAAATTGAAATGGGATAATATATCATTAAATGTGCGAAAAATGGACACCTATATTGATAAAGATATTCTGTTGAGGAATAAAGATATTAGTTTTCAACACTGATAGAAGTTTTTATATGAAATTTGTAAATAAACCTCTCTCGATATAATATAAAATAAAAATAACTGATTATTCCACGTATTGTATTACAAAATGTGACACGTGTTTCGCCTCTTTCAGAGGCATCCTCAGACAACTACTTTCGCAAATGTTTGCTTAAGTACGAATGATTTTAATTTTACTATTCTGATATATTATAATAAAAATCAAACAAAATGGGAGGGGATGATAGAAAAAGAAACAAACGATAATTGTAATACAAATGACATTTACATTAAGAAATGATTATCTAATGTTGGATCAATTAGGACGGGTTGAACCGCTAGAAAATATATTAATATTCTGATATATTATATATAACAAAAATCAAAAAAGAAAATGGGTGGCAAGGGGGGAAACAAAAGGGGGGAAAACAAACAAACGATAAAGGTAATAAAAAATGACATTTACATTAATAAATGATTACCTAATGAGTTGAATCAATTAGGATGGGTTAAACCGTTTGAAAATATATTTAACAGTGGTAAACCACCTGATTTATTCAAGATAACCCTCTTGATGACTTATTTGGTTTTGGTGAACACGGGCTCAAACCTACGGACAGACAATTTTAAGAAATATTTGTTTTCAATTGTTTCATTGATATGTGCTTGTTAACATTCATTTTTTACACTAGCTATAAGATCACTTTTAGGGTGTTCAATTATTGTAATTATGTTTGTGATTATCATCAATCAAAACTTGAAATTTATTAATCTTTGATGATTTTTTTAAATTTTATGTTAAATGTGTTAAGCATTTTAATTTTGTGTAATTATAGAATCATACTATTATTTGTAATTTCTTTTCAATGCCAATTGTTGTTTTCACCATTTCATTTCAATTTAATTTTGAAACAATGATGAAGTTTTATTTTCTTCAATAAAATATTTATGTATGAACAATGTTTTGAATAATTGTTTTGTTGGGTATTCATTATTACGTTTTTTACATGTTTTTCTATACTACGAAGTTGTTCTTTTTCAAAAATAATTTAGATAATCTAAGTTTTCTATGAACTCTAATCATTTTTTACACTGTTTTTTTATACACAATGTTTAGTGAAACGTATCTACCCTTTTTAAAAAGGGTTGAGTGATATAAAATAACTTAGATTATTCCACGTATTGTGCTACAAAGTGTGACACGTGTTTCGTCTCGTTCAGAAGCATCCTCAGACAGACAATTTTAACAAATACTTGCTTAAGTACGAATAATTTTAATTTTACTATTTTTTTCTATTCATTTTATATTAAAATGAACTTCCACAAAGTTACCGCCGAATCCATCGAAAGTATAAAGGGTTAGTGTATGTGTTATTGTAGATTATAAAATTAACAAGCCCACGCAGTATACTCATCAATAAAAAATCTCTATCAAACCGCATGTACAGTGCAAGTAAAAAATATTCCCTCTTTATGAAAACCTTCCAATCTGTTCGTAGAATCCAAACTTTTCCGATAAATCAACATTTAATGGCTTTTCTTTGGATACTAAGACTGTAAATTTCTTCTATAGTAATCCTATTTTAATAATATGAGCTCGTTTGCTATCTATTCATTCTTCTTTCTATGTCTATTAGTGGCTCACTTCTGCATATGGGTTTTTTTATTACAATTTTCTGTGTTAATGGTTTAAGTTAATGTACTGTAGAAATTACCTTGCCATTTTATCAGTTATCAATTAACCTCAACGAGAATAATAATTATCAAACACAGTTAAACAATAAATATTTCTATAATACATGCCCATGTATCTTTTAACAGAAAATGATTTATAAAAGTAAAAAATTAAAAAATAAAAATGTTGTACCCAAATATGGACGCTCATAAACACTTTTTCCAGGAAATTTTAGAAATAAATAGAGCACAATTGAACAGCCTTCCGATTTTAAATGAGCAGTTACATATGCCAGGCTCTCCACTTTTATACCATGTATAAATATAATCATAAAACCTTTTCCAACAAACAAAAATAAATATAATTCTTAAATTTTTCTTATTTATTGATTTGGCATTTACTTGGTAGATACTCCATTTTAATAGGGTAAAATATTCAAGCGTATTTCAGTTCTACAAATTGAACGAAAAAAATTTAGAACGTTAGTTATTAGTGTAGTATGTTAGAGTGAATAATATGATGCATTGTGTATCTCTTCTTAGACAGTATATATAGCTGAGTAAATTTACGTTTAAAGCATAGTTCTGACGATGGCGAAAGCCGAAATAGCTATCAACCTTTAACTTTTTCTTCAAAACTGTAGAACTGAAATACCTCGATATTTTGACCTATTAAATTAAGTATATTATACATCAAGTATCACCATTGGCAGATATGTAGGCATTCCCATGGTTAATCCTTCATCGCAATGGCTTTAACTTAAGTCATTCATTCTTATATAAACACGATACATTTATTTACTGAGCGTCAGTTCAAGTTCATCCGTGTACTTGAACGCCTGAAGGTGCCGGAAGGCGAAATCCGGGTCGTTAGTGACAAAACTAGTGTGAATGTACATAATTTTAAAGATTCAAATTTAAAAAACAAACACCTGGGTAAAACTAACTCAAACTCAAAATATGCGACGTAATTTTTCTGTATTGTTTAATACTTTAAAATTATTGAAGTTTTTTCTCGTTATTAAAATCAAAAACATTACAAAATAATCTAATCTTTAACGACATGTTTAAATCGAGAATTGGTTAGAAGTCACTCACAGTACATTGTATTTAATGTACATTTCATGTACGTTTCATTGTTTACAAGTCCTATACCGTTTTGAAAAACATGCTGTTTGATACAAGATTAATTCCATAAATTGTATGTTAAATGAAACCTTATTTAATAACAAATGTATTAAAATCACTTATTCAAAGAAAATCTAAAATATGTCATAAAATGGTTTTTTTTTACTATATCCACCCTTAGGCGAATAGCGAAAGCTTTCAATGTGGTGTCGATTCTGGCAGTACAGTGACATCTGTAAACCAGTTTATTTAATTGGCCAAAACATTTTTTTTAAGAGTATGTATGAACATATTTAATGATATTTGAAATAATTCTAGATATACAATTATAAATATAAGCAAAACAAATAAAAAAAATAGTAACATATAATTATATCATTATTTTGATTTAATTTTACCAATAGAAGAGAGCCCAAAACAATAGCCTTTTATCTTGTCACCAATGTTCCTGATTCACATATTTTGTGTAATTTCTTTTTAAATTGATCTAATTTCACATGTCTTTCTTTTGTAAATTTAATAGCTGCATTAAGAAACAAATTTAGTATTCACAACATATGTTCATTAGGCACAGTGTTCATTATGTTGTGTGCATTGTGATTAACTAATCGCTATTGCTACACCCAGTTATTAAAGGATCAAAAGAATGGTAGGAGAAGAAATAATGTAAATTGTCATCACAAAAACCCAGTCTTCGATCACAACTTTGAATTGAATAATTCTCAAATTCACTGTGATCTGACCGGGAATCGAACCCAGACCTGCGTGATCGGTAGAGCAAGCTCTAACCAACTGGGCCATGAAAATACTTGGTCAATATTGTTGCTCGGCCGCGTACTCGGTTGATTTAATTCTAAATGATGCTTTAGTCGAAACCCAATTCCCAAGCCGTTTTTCTATCATTACTCACTCCGAAAAATAAATCTAGTGACTCAATAACAACTACCAGTTATAGTAAAAAACACATCTCGTTAAGATGGTTCGTTAGTAGTCAATATGTTTATTTTATGCTTCAACATGCCCCCTGCGTGGTCGAGTGGTCAACGTTATTGGCTTAGGTTACGGAGGGCACGGGTGCAAACCCCGGTACGGACAGTTTTATAAATTGATTTTTCAATCGATTTATGAATTTCTGTTCGAAGGCACGGATGTATGTGATGTCTTGAATAATCTTCCTCCTGTCCATTATATCTTACTAACGGGGCGTATCGAGAGCGATTAGCTTACCACTAGCCCTATCCTTCTACTCCTACTCTCCTTGGAAAAAGAGAGGTTGAGCAACTGAGTAACAAGTAGTTCTCGTCGAAACAATTCTGTTGAGATAAACTCCATTAGAAGTCCATATGGTCCACATTGGAAGCGGAGATGGTTTATAAAAAAACTGCTTCATTTTACTATAGAGTATGTTTGGGGAAAATAGGCCTTATTTAAATAATCCAAAATAATTATTCCACCGTGCCAAACGCGTATCCGCTGTTTCATTTAATACATTATATTTATATAAATACGCCGACTTTATATTCACACGTGACATAGCGTGCGGGGGTTGGGGCGAGGGGGTGGTTTAGTTACAGATTGCGAAAAAAAAATTAAAAACGCGACACGTGTCACGTAGAAATAAAAATTAAGTTGCAGGTCGCGTCTCCTGGCGGGCGGCGGTGGCATCTAGCCGGAATTATAACAAACAATTATTATTTTTCGCATTTTAATATTATTAAAAAATATATATTCTCGCGCGGCCGGGAAGTCCCCGTGTGCATTTATTTGTTCGATGTGGGGAAATAGGGGCAGCTTGACTTTACACCGTGCAATAGATATGAAATAGATTTTTTTTTTTCGTTTTTTGTAACATTAAACAAGAAATTAAAAATACGTCGTCGTGTGAATGTTTGAAAGAGAACCGTTTGAGCATTTTCCATTAGGGCAAAGGTGTCCAACCTTTTTTGCCTTAGAATCGGCTTTTCAATCTTAACCACTTGGATCCCAAGCGGACACATGTGTCCGTAACATATGCAAGCGAACACGAATGTCCGAGCATTTAAAAAAATCAAATACTTGGTATTCTAATAGAATATAAGCAATATTTTGATTAATATGTGTAGTGCCATCTATACTGCGTCAATATATGTTTTTTAAAATATCGAATTCGAGTGTATATTAGGCAAAATTATTTTTCTCAAAAACACGCAGTATCTCTGGGACATATTAATGATTTATTTGCGCGGCATTCATACGGTTAAGTTTTCTCGCGATTGACTTCTAAGATGATTCTTTCAAGAAATTTTAATTAGTAGGGTTTTTTCCTTTCTTTAAACATATAAATGTTTATTTTAAATCCGAAATACATATCATTAGATAGGTATTTGCTTTTAAAATAATTCAATTTTAATATTTATCTACCGGTTGAACACCCATGCATAAGGGCATTCAATCTCGGACAATTAATTGTTGAGATCCCGGGATTACAGTATTGACAGTTTTTATAATCTCAGTATTATATATTCAACATAAAATCGTGTATGAATTGGGATTCAGTATTCACAATTGTTGCTCGGAGATTTTGAAATTTTTGTCGGTCTGGAAAACTCATGAATTTGTGAATTTCCTAAAACGAAACGACATGAGACCTTTTTTTAGCTCTTTTCCCAAAATAAACCAAAAAAACCTTTTTTTTTTACCCCTCGCTCAACATTCTCTAATTTTCTCAATCCTGAAATCCTGAAACATGCTTAGACATATTTGTAATGATATTTATAAAGATATAATTCATTTGTGTTCTTTGAAGACATTTTAAAATACAAAACTGAATTTTCGTAAGGTGCGTGAAACATTCTTGCGCAGACTGTAATACACCAAACTCTCGTTTTGCACGGGCGATACGTTCCATGTGAAAAATTCCGTGCAATTTCGAAACCGTGTAAAAAAACAATGCAAAAAGATAATTAGGTGTACACACTTTGATATTTTTGACCGTATTACAATGGAGTTCTACCAAGTAAATGCCAATTCAATCATTGTATAATAATAAGAGTTGACTGTATTTAAATTACGTCGATTCTTTCAAAATTTCCCAAACCTTCCAATTTTAACACGTATTTTTTTTAATCAATGTCCGCTCCCAATGTGGAGCATATGGCTTCCTAATGAAGCTATCTTGAGAGAAACTGTTTGTTACTTAGACACTCAATCTCTCTTTTTTAACGAGAGTAGTAGGGATAAAATGATAAGGCTAGGACAGAACTAGTAGTTACTTAATCGCTCTCGGTACGCCCAGTTATTGAAGGATCGGAAGGGTGGGACGGATAAAGCGTAAATATCCGCAAATAACAAATTGTTTGGCAATTTACTAAAAAACGTGATATTTCGAATATCTTCTGAATTTTCCTGCGCTTGCATAACTTATTCTCAAATACAAAGTAAATCTAGCGACGGTATGTGTTGTGGCGTACGAATGAAATTATTATGAGAGAAAAATCACGGTGTTTTGTACAAATGTCACATCCAGGCCCCCACGCCACATTCTCACTCGCCACCCCTGCGAAGGATGAGGAGATTGCCCGACTTCTTTACCATGCCACACTGCCTTGCGATGGAAGAATGAATGTATTTTCTATTTTGCTAATATTAATTATTTTTTAATTGTTTTTTGTTAATTTTTCTACCGTATTAAAATACACAGCTAATTTTATTAAAAAACAAATTAAATGATCAGAATTCAAATCAATTTTTGGTCAGAATAAAAATATGAACTGTCAGAATAAAAATATATACGGTCAGAATATTTTGTAACAATTTTGGTTAAGTTAGGTTAGGTTTTTTTTTTAATTTATTCAAATTATGACTATTTATTCTGACCGATATATTTTGAATATTATTTAATAATATTTCTTTTTTGTTAATTAAAAATAAATAGTATTAAATAATATTCTTAATATGAATGGTTGCTCGCCATTACTTACATTGTTTCCAATTAATAGAGTAATCACAAACCAATCTGATTGACTGCAGCTCACAAGTTTAATAGTTTGTAATGTTTAACGTCATTAGTTGTATGATTATATTTGTTTGCTTTATTTCGATTATATCACCCCCTCCATGCTTCCCTTAAAAGGAAAAAAAACCCAAACTCCATTTTGTAATTTCATAATTTAAAATTTTAGAATCAATCTTGCTTCATTACTTAAGCAAAATTTGCGATAGTAAGTCTGAAGATGCCTCTGAAAGAGGCGAAATACGTGTCACAGTTAGTTACACAATACGTGGAATAGTCAAAGTTATTTTATATTTTATATTAAAATGAACTTCCACAAAGTTAACGCTGAAACCATCGAAAGTATGCAGATTTTCCTTTAACTTTTTTCATCAAAATTAATTAGAATGCATCGATAATCCTTTTAGATAACTTAAATTGTACGCAATCTGCGATACCGTCTGAAAGCGATGATTCGTAACTGGTGATATATTCATATAAAAATATAAACCATATAAATAATAACAACACAATATTCCTTTGTACTTTATTCCACTTTATTTAAAAAGTCAGGACCGGTTTCGCTCATTGCGTTCATTGTCAACTGATAAAAAATATATAAAAACAGTGCTATTTATACAAAAATCAATTTAAAATAAAAGGTGTAAACAACAATTGACATACACAAGTGACTACACAAAATTAAAATGTTTAACACCTTTAACATATAATTTAAAAAATCATCAAAGATCAATAAATTTCAAGTGGTGACTGATGGTAATTACCACCATAATTAAAATTTGGGAATTTCTTACCTTTCAATCCAATCTGAAAGCGATGATTCGACACCGATGAAATAATATACTGATATAAAAATATTTTTCATATAATTGGTTAAAACGTCGCTTTCATTTTTTTCCGTTAACCCTGCCGGTCCCGCAGGTAAGTTTCGCTTAGATTATTGCCGTAATTTATTTGTTGAGTCGCCGTGTTGGTTCGCAGGTGACGTGGATTTATCGCCACTTTTCAACAGAGAAATCTGCATTTTGATAATATTTTATATTTTTACACATTATTTGCACGCAGGATTTTCTTCCTCCCCGTTTATTATTTATTTTAGACCGTTTTTCTCGAAGCTGTGACGAAAATAATAAAACAGTTTGAATGTCTTGCTTTTTAGAATACAATTCTTTTGGTGACAGCATAGTTGTTATGAATACGCTAAATCAACCACTGTGAAATGTTGATTGGCCCTGACATAACATAATTAAAGTTTGCCCTATTTGATTGCAATCTATATTGTATATAATTTCAATGCAACATTAACTTTTCAACGGACAAATAATTATATTTTGATTCCTTCAACGTTCAAATCGAACGGTCGTCGTCGACTCAGTAGAGACCTCTTGATACTCACGTCGTTATCATTTGATTAATTATATTTTGTGATTTATTAAAGTGTAAAATAATTATGTTATTCGAATAAAAGTTGAACAAACATTAAGAGTGTTTCAGTAAGAATTATATCCGTAACATAGTGTCAACTTTACCGTAAATAGATTCTCTTCCAAAAGACGTTTATTTGCGTGAAGTCGTGGTAACTAGGGTATCTAATCCAAAGATAGAGATTGAAATAGTACCAATCTTGGGATTTCGGGATTAAGAAAAAAGATGGTGCACTGTTATTTTTTGTAAATCCGTAAAATCCTGTGACTTCGGATTCGAAAATTTTTGGGAAGAGCTAAAAAGAAAGCTCATTCGCTGATAACTACGGTACGTCCTGTTTTTGAAATCGACATAAGATTAATACGACCAAAAATTTTGTCAATTCCGAATCCCAATTTATACACGATTTTATGTTGAGTGTTCAATCCCGAAATCCAGGGATCACAAAGAGAGTCCGGGATTAGATACACTAGTGCAAATCGCATTTCAAAAAAGCTCTTTTTCCAGGCACTAAATAACAGCCAGTTTCTGTTGATTGTTCCCGTTAGGAACCGATAAATTTTACATTGGAAACCAGTTCGTCATATTACTATCAATGGATCAACTATTACCTTCATACATCTGGTACTAGCAATCGCTTCTTGTAACATAACAATTTTATGCGTTTAGTCAGTTGTGTTGAGATTGTCTTGTGAGCAATTACCCAAATCTAGTTGGTATTGCACTTTAGTGTGCTGAAAGTGCGTAGTTCTGTACGCTCGCCGTATGACCCCACAAATCAACAAGACACTACATACATAGATTGCCTTCTTGACTACTAAATCGGCGGGACCCATGGGTTCGACAACTGGTAGGACAGCTATTCCAATCTATGAGCTAATACTATCCCAGGGGATGTTCAGAATCTTGTAGTTTACCACATGTACATATATGTTGGCTCATCCATTATCCGGCCATGATGGATGCCCTATCAGTTATAGCTTCCTAAGACAATTTTGATTAAACAAATTATGTTTGTCCCATTCATTTTTTATTGTATTTTAATTTTCTTCTGTCATCAAATTGCCTTGATATAAAACAACGAAATGTGCCATATACGATTATTTGAGTATGTACTCAATAATTGAAATGATATTTTATAATGTCTAAATATTCCGAGTAATCATCTTAAAATGGCTTGATGCCGAAATAGCTTTCGATTATATTCTATGATCATGCAACAAATATATGTATTTTTACCCAAAAATATAAATAAAAAGAAATCTCTTTTTGTGAAATAAATAAACATTCTATTTTATTATTTTACTCGGAAAAAATCTACTCTAAACCCTAAGTATTAAAATATAAAATATTACTGTTAGAAGCTTTTGTATTATTATAATTAAAAACTCTTTAAATATACTGCTTTAATATTCTCTTATTAAAACTCTGCAACAGAGGTTTCTCGTTCAAATAAAAAATACGAAAAACTACACCCACCTGTGTTCTAGTGACGATTGGGTCATTTATTCCCCCCAGCTCGCTACTAAAGGGTTAGGGAAGTTTTGATCGTTTTTAATTATACAAAATTCGTTGAGTTATTAAAGGTTAAAAATTGGACTTGAAAATTACTTTTTTTTATAAAATATATATTACTTACACTAAATAAATATAATATTTTATCTCAATTTCATTAAATACGGATAAAATTCTTTGATTGATTTTTTAAGACAAAATGTTTTATTTCAAACTGTTGTATGTGACATAAAAGTTAAACCAAATCACCACATGCAGAATTATTAAAATATTTTATATTACAATTATTATGAATTATCTTAAGTCACTTTTAGGGTGTTCAATGTCAATACTTGGTGGAAAGGCATTATATTAACAAAAACACAATATTCCTTTGTACTTTATTCCACTGTATTTAAAAGTGAAAATACACTTTATCAAAGTATACACACCAACTACTCGGAAGCGGGGAAAACAGAAAATTATCATTATGTCTTAAACATAAGTAATGTAGCATTTTATATCACTTTGTCAAAAATTTCCCAAATTTTAATTATGTTTGTAATTACCATCAGTCACCACTTGAAATTTATTAATCTTTGATTATTTTTTTAATTATACGTTAGAGATTTTAAACATTTAAATTCTGTGTTATTATAGAATAACTTATACTGTAATTTGTAAATTCTTTTCAATGTCAATTGTTGTTTACACCTTTTCATTTCAATTTTTTTTTATATATAAATAGCACTGTTAAATTATATTTCTTATCTATCAGTTGAAAATGCTCGCAATGAGCGAAACCGATCCTGACCTTTTAAATAAAGTGTAAATAAAGTACAAAGGAATATTGTGTTTGTATTAATATAATGCCTTTCCACCAACTATCGACAGTGAACACCCTCAATGTGTCCAATCGCTTCATTTAAAAATACATAATATTTAGTGAAAAATCAATACCTAATAACGTAAACTTAAATACAATCGTACAATATATTGTACGATTCTTCTCCATGATTTTTTTTCGCGGGTGGGGGGGCAGAGAAGTCCCCCAATTGGTCGGCAAACGCAGAGAGATGGAGGAGCATTTAAAGTCAAGGTGCGACGTCGCCGGCGCACGACGCCTGCTGCTGTTTTGGACGTGTCAGCCGTGAGAGGGTTAAATTATTCAAAAAATTGTATCATAAATATGTGCGGATTTAACCGTATTTTTATACGAAATAAGAAATGTCTTCCGCTTGGCTTATGTCACCGGCCGCCATAGCGCAGTGGAAACCTCTCATGATTAGTTTGATTTTCCATATTTATTAAGTCGGTATTTTTCTTGTAGAATGAATGCCATTATAATAAGGATAAAAACAGCAATGTCTTTTGGTTTTACATTTTTTTTTTAATTTTGTTGATAGCTATTTCGGCTATTCTTCCTCGTCAGAACAATTTTTACATAATACATCTTCTGACATATTCAAACATCACTTTTAGGGTGTTCACTGTCAATACTTGGTGGAAAGGCATTATATTAGTAAAAACACAATATTCCTTTGTACTTCATTCCACTTTATTTAATATGTCAGGACCGGTTTCGCTCATTACGAGCATCGTCAACTGATAAGAAATATAATTTAACAATGCTATTTATACAAAAATGAACAGTTATAAACAACAATTGGCATTGAAAAGAAAATACCAATTACATTAAAAGTGATTCTAAAATAGCACAAAATTAAAATGTTTAACACATCTAACATATAATTAAAAAGTCATCTTTTCAATGCCAATTGTTGTTTATAACTGTTCATTTTTGTATAAATAGCATTGTTAAATTATATTTCTTATCAGTTGACGATGCTCGTAATGAGCGAAACCGGTCCTGACATATTAAATAAAGTGGAATGAAGTACAAAGGAATATTGTGTTTTTACTAATATTCAAACATCTTAATTTTTATTGGAAAATACAGTTTTTATAGTTTTTTATAAATGCTATAAATTGTCTTTGAAAGTAACTGTAACAATTATGGAATTATTTGATAGTCTTAAAAGCATTTTTTTTTTAATTAAAATGATAATAAAAATAGCTTCATGTAACGGTTGGAAGTCTAGTCGCCTGCTGTGGCCCAGTTGGTTAGAGCTTGCTCTACCGATCACGCAGGTCTGGGTACGATTCCCAGTAAGATCACATTGAATCTGAGTATTATTCAATCAAAGTGTAAAAAATGAAATGATGAAATTATTGTAAAGAATAAATCCCGGAATTGAATAATTGTAAATCCTGAAATCGCGGGATCACAAAAACGGTCTGGAATTTGATTCCCTTAATGGTGATGAATTAATATTTATTTGGTTATCAGGAATTTAATTGGTTAGATTTTGTCGATTCATTTCTAGTTGTTCTAGACACTAGTGCATTTAGTAACCTAGGACCTTTGTCACAAAAATTTATAACTGCTAATATTATCCATTCATAGCCTCAGATGATGTCCAATCTGTAGAGACTATTCGTTGTATTTTGTAAGTGTATAGGAAATGAGTTGTGGCAACTTGGTATTCCTAATTTAGCCCACGAGAAAATATATTTGTAACTAAATAATTGTTTTAAAATTTCACAAACATGCCGCGGCCGGTTGACAACAACAAAAATGTCTGCCTACGACACGTTGAAACAAAATTTGTTTCCTACCTTTATATTCTCATATTCTACGTCAGTGTTTTCCAAACTATACGCATCTCTGAACCGGTATAGATTTATGTATACGTACAATAACCATATTCTTTTAAATATATATTTTTTAGATATCAAATTAATGGAGTTTAGTTCTGAAAAAGTTCTTCGAGTCTCTTTCATAATTGCCAACATAAGAACGTGGTCACTTCAGTGGTTAGTAATCCACAGTAAAGCCAGTTCACGTGGACACCATAACGACTTTGGAAAGGAAAAAAGGACATAACCCTCAGTTTTTCTAAAAAAGTTTTTTTTCAATAATCACAGTGTCTACAACTTGACACACGTTCTATCAAAAGGATGGAAGCAGAAAACGCCGAATTGGTGAAAGAAAAAGATGACCTTGTAAAAAGTTAAAACCAATAAAAAAGACTGAAATAAAGGTTTAACCTAGACAATTTCTTTAATTAATATTAGGTTATTTCAATTAAACATCAGTTCAGAAGTCTCCGTGCACTTCAAGGTTGTGTATAATTCATAATTTGCATATGGCCCAAAATCATCAAAACATGTTTTTTGCGCCTCCTGTAAAATTTTATATGTGTGGGTTATGTCCTTTTTCCTTTCCACAGTCGATATGCATTTGAATTTATTTTGATTATCCAATTGTCACACCAGTCCGCTATCAGATGTGATGGACAGAAAATGTTTTATTATTTACCTACTTACTCGAACAATATAATTTCAATAGTACATATACCAATGATAAGTCAACTTCACTACTTCCACACTCTTCACGTCTAAAGTAGATAATATTTATATTTTGTATTATTATTTATAAATTCTTTTCACAATTATATTACCCATTGTTTGCAACACCCTTATTAGTCTTTCTCTGTTTGTATAAACAGCTCTGTATAAATACATAGTTTTTTTTTATCAATTAAAAATTCTTGTGATGAGCCAAACTGGTTCTGATCCTAATAAATAATTGTAGAATAAGTTTAAAATTATTATTATATTTAAATAATTATTATAAGCTACGATACACACTATGTATTTGCAAAAATGTGCTAGTTCGAGCTGTAAAAACAAATTCACACCATACAAAGAGTCATACGTTTCTGTCGTGAAATTGTGTATCGATATAATGTATACAACCGTAGACTGCACCGGCGCCGCGCCGCTAAAGAGTAGTCAAAATGTAAATTATATATTTTTATTGATTCAAAAAATAAATAATAAAATTATTATTACTTCTTAAAGTTAAGAGGGCACAGTAGTAATGAAATAAAATTATTTTTTAATTTAAATGGTAGTTTTACTTATTTTTTCTGAACTTTTTAAACGCATACGTGTCGAAAAAACAGTCGTGCCAACATCCACCGAAAAAATAAAATAATTTAAAACTTTTCGATTGAGTATTCACTTCTCATCATGCATACAATTCCATTATTTCTATTGTCTTAGCGCTGGGGTGCAAAAATCGCGTTGAATGGCAATCGAGTCGGGGGTGGGGTGAGGGTGCGTCCAACAATCGCCGTGACAATGTTTTTATTAAAAAGTTATTCAATTATTGTTGTCTCTCTCCGCCGATTTTTTTTTCGGTTTTCGTTTCATTTTTTTTTTACTAACCTCCGCGATCTTTAACGCGAATTCTCACTCTCTTGAGACAAGGCAATAAATAAAAATTCAGCGGAATACATGGTGTCTTTTTGATAACACGAATTCGTCAAATTTTAGATTGAGCTTACGAGACGCGTACTGAAAAAAATAATCAACAAATAAATAAACAAATAAAAATGCTTAGCTATTAAACATTAAATTACAGTACATTAAGACATTTCAACCAAAGTTGTTTTTAATAAAACCAGGTTGAAAGTCATTTCTTTGCCCGCTCTTTTCGAAAAGTCTTGTTAATATAAATAAAAAAATTGTAGTATTAAATCGCTTTAAGGGGGTATTCTAGTGTAGAGGCACGAATTTTGGGTGTTTTTTCGAGCTCTGTAAAAAATAAACAAAGAAACTTTTTAGTTTCCATTTTTTTACCATTCGTTTATTTATATTTTGAAAATATATAAAATTTAAAAAAAAAAATCAAAACTCGAGAATTTATCGGCTGGTAAAGGGAGGGGTCCATAAAAAGATGGTGTCTTCACGTACACGATTCCAACCTTTCTGGTCATCTGATTTTGTTTAACGGATTCTTAATAAATTAAAATGTTCCTAGAGCCCCTACCTCGAAGAAGTAAAAAAACATTTTTTTTTCTGAAAATGGCAGCCGTTTGAAAAACAAATGGAATTTTTACGTTTTTTTTTTAACTGTTCCAATTTTTTTAAACATAGTAAAAATTAAAATTTTGACTTAAATCTGCTACGGGCTCTAGAAAAATGTATATAGAAGGTTCACACAAAATTTCAAATAAATCAGTTTGGTAGAACTTGAGATATTATGTACGTAAGCTTGAAAAAAGTAGTTTCGAGAAAAACGCGTTTAAAGTTTTGAGTTTCGATCTGTTCCGGTTGAACCAGCTTAGTTGCTGCGTCACCAAAATCGCTGTAACTCGGTAAATAATTGAATTTTTAAAAAATCCTTTTGAGGACATACTCTCAAATGTCTAAACTTTAGAAAAATATAAAAAAGAAAGAATCGATTTTTTCAAATTTCTACACTAGAATACCCCCTTAAAGGTGCTTGGAAATGAGTAGACATATCACAGACATCAACGCTTTGAATACAAATACAGTAAACCCCCCTTTAAAGTAGTTTCCTATAGCGTATGCGGTAGTCCCCCGTATAGCGGTCTCTCTTATAGCGTATTTTTTTTCTACAAAACGCTATATTTTATATTAGTTAAATTGGAAATTTAAAAATACAAAAAAAAATCACGCTGTACATTTTACCGATCATCAGTAAAGCTGAACGTCCACGTCGACTGGCTCTCGAGCTTTGAAATAAAACAAAGGCGGACGTCCACTTGACGACTTGCCTCTGCTTCACTTTTCCGCGTGCCCGACTTACACTAGTAAAACAGTGGCGTTGTTTTTTTTAACATATTCTACAGCCGTACGTCTACTATAATTGGAAATTTATACTGAAAAATATTATATAAAACTGATGCTTGATGGAAATTTAATGTCAAATTTGAATTATTTTTATTCTGTAAACTTCCATACATTTTGTCGAAAACGACCTGGGTTTCGACTTTCGGCATCTTCTGGTTTTCTCTAATCAGCACAAGTGCATTCGTGCACTAAATAAAACCAGAAGATACCGAAAGGTGAAACCCGGGTCGGTATCAACAAAATTTATGGAAGTGTACAGAAAAAAAATCAAAAATTAAACTGGCTGAAAATGAGCGAATACGGTTTATAATGTAAATCATATAATCTCTTAATAGAGACAATTCTAATTATTTTTTTCTTCGAAAACTACTTGTGATATCGTATAAACTTTTTTTTTCGGATAGATTACGGATATAAGGATATGACACGAAATAATAATAAAAAAACTTTTGTGCGAATTTCACATCGCTGAATCTGTTTCGTTCATTGCGAGCATTATCAACTGATGATACTAATATCAAACAACATAAGTTTATTGTTAAAGTATTTTTTTAAATCTATACCAGGGGCGTATATTCAGGGTGTGCAAGTGTGCGCCGCTCGCCCGTCAAGAAGACGATCATGAAGCGATATATTTAAAATGTATTTGCAAGCGGGAGTGAATCGTATATGCAATCACTCAAGGCGTTCAATACGATTGCCGCTCGCCTCGTGATCCCGTACAGTTGCATACATTTGACCCGTCTGCGCAGGCGTCTCGTCAAAGTCATGTTTTTGTTTGAAATTTCAACGACCCAGGACGACCTCTTTCATTCTAGCTCACACGTGTTGTATTGGTTGCAAACTCATAGCGTTTTTAGGCGCGCACTAACTCCCAATAAGAAGCTATCGAAGTACACAAGGCCTGACTGTGTAGTCTAAATTTATTTTATGTAGAACAAAAGGATGCTAGTTGAATTAAAACAGAAAGGCACGTTTTACGATAGTGTAATAGAAAAATTCATGTCGCGAAGAATTAAACACAAGAAGAACTGTACAAATAAATAAAAATAAAATTCATGTTAAAAAAATCGTCTTTTTTTAAAAAATATGTCATTTACACTTTACAGCACACCCTACATCAACACCCACCATACGTCACTGATCTATACATTTAATGAAAATAATTGTATACAACTATTCTTACCGGAATTCAAACCCTTGAGTACCGCAGCGAAAGTTAACGACGTTGACCGCATGGCTATTGCCCCTTTAAATTTTAACTTTCGGTACGCCTTCCCTGCTCACGGCACCCCTCGACTCCAGCGACCGTTTCCACGTCCTTCGTGTCTTGTGACGTCACATCGACACCGCCGATTTCTGCCCTCAAGCCTCTACTTGTTTTCTTTCTTCTTCTTTTGTTTTAGGCAGTTTTTTTGTTTTCCCTTCATTCGCCTTACGCCTAAACGCCCAGCTCGCGTAAGGAACAGTCTGTCAGCGCCGTGACTTATTTAATTTCATTAAATATAATAATAATTGTCATCCGCTGTGGTTTACTTCAGCGGTCGGCAAACTTTTTAGGCTCTCGTACCACTAAATTCACAACTTTAATCCAGCGGACCACTAACTGGACTTTTGTCTTAAATATTACATATCGAAATAAAAGTGATTAAATGCGGCGAAAAATGCGCCAAGTTCATAAAATAATGTCAGATTTCTCTGCGGACCACCAAAATTCTCTCGCGGACCATACTTTCCCGACCGCTGCTCTAGTTGGTTAGAGCTTTCTCTACCAACCAGGTGGGTCTGGGTTCGATTCCCGGTAAACTCAATGTCAAATTTTAATTTGAGACCTAAGACATGGGTGTTTGTGATGTCAGTTTACCTCGAGTTTATCTCAAGTGACTTACATTACTAAAAGTTTTTTCTCGTATAATCTTTCAACTTTAAAATATTTGGCGCATTGGGATAAGATGTAATGCCAAATATTTTTCCGAAATTATTCCATATATAATATACATAATAGTAGGGTATATTTCGCAGTAGTTAGCGTTGTTGGCTTACGTGCCGGATATAATGGGTACGAACTGCATTTTTCTTCTGATTTTCGTTCAAAGGCATAGTGTTTATGATGCTTAAAATTTCCCTCCCTGCCTTCTGATTCTTCAATAACTGGGTGTAGCGAGAGCGATTAGTTTACCACTAGTCCTGCCGTAGTCTTAAAGATATTGAGGATAAAACCATTCCAGTGGTGTATTATAGCAGTTGAAAACGACAGCGGTAGAATAAAGTACATTTATATTAACTGTCTCGCGAAAACTTATAATTTTCGAGATACGAGGTTGTAGAGAATTACTGACAATATGCTCTACGTCAATGGTTCTCAACCTTTTTTGGCAAAAATCTCTGGCTCCCGTTGAGAAACCCTGCTCTACGTTACGAGCGGGCACGGTTATAATAAAACTCGGTAAAACATTTATTTTCAATTCAATAATCGAATTCTTCATGCGCTAACCATCAGCACATCCCTCATGCAAAAACGAAAATAATATAATAATGGTCGAAATAAAGATTGGAATGAATAATTGAAAATTGGTCCCCCTCTCTCCCCCCCCCCCTCTTATTTTTGTTCTCGTCGACTGCCCGCGGTACATCCGCCGTTTTGTATTATCAATTATCATTGGATGTGCCTTTTGTTCTTTTTAATAAAAGTTTTTCTTCGGTTTTTTTTTCATTATTTTATACTATACCCCCCCCCCATTTTTCTTTTGGAAATTATGACGAGTGTCGCGGTTGACGTGTAGTGGGGGCAGTTTTGTTTTTGATTAATTGTTTGAAGGCGTACATAATTTTACTTGGAAATTAAATATTTTGCAATTATTGATTCTTATCAAAGTATCAGTTCAGATTCAGTAAAAAATTCAATTAATGTGTCTTGGAAGCGGGAAAAACACAAAATCATCATTAAGTTATTTAGTAATGTAGAGCAGCGATTTCCAAACTGGGAGGCGCGCCTCCCTGGGGAGGCATGGACTATTGCAAAGGGATGCGCGAACAGTCCAACATATTTATTTACCCTTTAAAACGTGTCTTTATTACTATATGAAATAAAGTATGGGGAGGCGCGAAGATATTTTTTTCTTCAAAGGGAGGCGCAATGACAAAAAGGTCGGAAACCACTGATGTAGAGTTTCACTTTGTTAAAAAAATTTAAAAATTGGATTTATAATTGACATCATTTGCCACTTATAATTATTAGTCTTTGATGATTTTTTAATTGTATGTTATAGCCGTTAAGCATTTTAATATTGTGTAATTATAATGTAATTTGTAAATTCTTTTCATTGTTAATAGATGCTTACACCTTTTATTTCAATTTAAATTAATATAAATTTCACTGTTTATATATTTTTCCTATCAGTTGATAATGCTCGCGATGAGCGAAACCGGTCCTGATCAAATAAATTTTATGTGGAAAAAGTACTAAAAATGTTTTATTATTTTTATTATAATGCCATTCCACCAAGTATTGACAGTGAACACCTTAAAAGTGATAAATGATTCAGTATTCAGTGGAGTTGAGTACAAATGTTGACTTATTCATATTCAACAACCTTCCCGCCGAGTATTGACAGATAACACCTTAACTTTTCCGGTTCTAAGCTCAAGAAATGCGACCCCAATACCCACATTTTCTTAAATACCTATTTTAATATGGGTGATACAATGTTTATAATCAAGGTATTCTTATATCATAGTTTTTTGGACCTTTTGTAGTTTATATAAATACGCGATAACGAGATAAGCGATCGTTCGTAAGATAGCAGTTCTAAACGCATCAGTTGCAAATTCATATTTGTGCTGGGATGACGTCTTTTTTACGCGCAACTTAAAATATGATTATTTATTTAAAAAACCACGGATTTTTATAAAAAAAAATGTATGAGGAATGATGCAGACAGATATTTTAAAGCCCTTAGACTATTATTTTTTTTGAAATTCATAAGAATAAGGCCAATAATGAGGAAACCACTGGAGTCCCTAAACGACCCCCATCGGCAGAGAAGTATTTTTCTAGTCTCCGAGCCGCGAGAGTTAATAATGATCAATTATGATGTATTCCCAAAATAATAAATCTCATTTTTCTTACTGTATACACAAGTTTATTTTCACACTATATTTCTTGAACAGTACAGTGATACGAGAGTAATTGATTTTTTTGTCTGGAAAGTTTAAAAAAGTTTGCAAAAGTTTTGCCAGTCGAAGATGAGCGAAATTGATGAAGCCTAGCAAAATCGTTCACATTGTCTGCGAATTCTGTTTAAATATATTTATTTTTCATTTGTATATTTTTCTTTATAACCGTCTGCTTCTTGGCAATAATGTATCTTGTAATGTTACTTTTTTTAATTAAAAAAAAAGCAAACTTATCTGGTAAAATTTCCTCCTAAATCATAAATGTGAATGCAGCATGATAAGTTTTCAGATTGTTTAAAAAGAATAATACACTCTGTTAACCCGTAACATACCATCCTAAAAAATCACGTTCCCTGCTATGATGGCATCTCTGTTTCACTGTTTATTGACAGTATTTAAACCTAAGTTAGAAGCTAAAAAATATTTTTAAAAATGTATATATGCTAGAATACCTAAAATGATAAATACTTACTGTCAATATTAAGAGAAATATTGAATGATTTAATGGCTCAACTATTTACGATTGCATTACATTACACTCATTTTTCAGCGTATCTTGGCAACAGAGTCTCCGTCCTTCGCCATCGACAGACTTCTCGTGAACGCAACTTCAACATTGATCTGCGCAGCTGGTCCTAAAGGAGCATGTCTCTTCAGGCTACCAAGAAGATCAGGTCCTCACGCTCAGTTTCAAGGAGGAAAAGAATCAGTATTATGCAAGTAAGTGGATGTCTTTTCTGACTGTCTCATATCATTGGATTTTCATCATGTGCGGATTCTCGCCATTTCAACCATGTTATTTTTGAACCCTGATCCAAATGATATTTGACAGCGAGTGCAGCATAACATATTTTCTGTGTACACCTTTACTTACATTTTTTTTACCATGTCCGCTCCCAATGTTCCCCTGCCAACCCCTTAACCCTGGTCCTTCTGAAGTACGCGAATCGCCTCAATCGACTTAAGCAAGCATTTACAAAAGTAGTTGTCTGACGATGCCTCTGGAAGAGGCGAAATACGTGTCACAGTTTGTAACACAATTCGTGGAATAATCTAAGTTATTTTATTTTAAATTTGAATCGTTCAAATTATGTACACATTTTATATCGGCAAAACAGAGAGGACTTTAAACATCAGAGTATTAGAACATATGGCAGCCTTTAGACTGAAAAGGGACACGTCTACTTTTGCTAATCACTTAATTTCCGAAGGACACGTGTTCAATCAGGAACAAGGAATAAAAATGTTACACCCAAACAGACAGCTTATGACACGGACAGCCATAAAATCTTTTCCAGAAAATTTTAGAAATCAATAGGCCACAGCTGCATAGTCTTTTAAATGAAATATTCAACCTTCCGGGCTCTCCACTTCTATACCTTATATAAATAATATCATAAATAATATCATAAAACCTTTGCCGACAAACAAATACATATAATTCTTAAAACCACTCACTACTCAAATCTTTTGGTATTCCCATGAGCTTATCCTTTTCGCCAGCAATGGCTTTAGACTCAGTGATACATTTATTTAATATATAAACTCGAAACACTCATTTACTAAGCGTCAGTTCAAGTTCATCCGTGCGCTTGAACGCCTGAAGATGCCGAAAGGCGAAACCCGGGTCGTTAGTGACAAAATCTGTGGGAGTGTACATAATTTGAACGATTCAAATTTAATATTGAAATTCCATCAAGCACCTTCAGTCGAAATCTTAAATTATATTTTATTTTATATTAGTGGAATAATAGCTATCAATTTTATTTTCATATTATAAACATATTCTCTCATATAAAACGGGAACCGTCGTTTCCATCGTGGATAAATTAAAGGTGTTTAGAATATTTTAAAACCTTTGTCGTAAGTATATTATGCGAAAAAGATTAAGTGGCAAACACGGGCTAGTCGAATTTTAACATTTCCGTAAATAAAGAAAGGGTTGAGGGCTAAAATGGCCACGATTACTGCAAAATGAACTGCCGCCGAAAGTTAAGGAGTACTAATCTCTCCGCGACGGTGTTTCCTCTCTCTTCAATAAAGGAACCGGGGGCGGGGGTGCTGCGGCGCCGGGTGACCCTCCCCAAATCCGCAGCCCTCCCCCCGTTTTAAAACCGCGGCCCGCGCAAATCTTTGAATTAATTTTACTGCCGAAATATGCAAATGATCCCGCAATAATGTATACAAAAAGGGAGATGAAACGAAATATGGGGGTGGGGGTTATTGTGTGTGTGTGTGTGTGTGTGGGACGGGGGGGGGGCACGCGTGCGGGATGATCGGGGGCTGACGAGGGGGTCGCCTTTTTTGATCTGTGATTTGTGAGTTGGGAATATTTATATAATGAAATAATCAAAGTATAGAAGCATAGCTCTGTTCTTCTGCGTACTTCTGACGGTTTGCAAACCGTTTTCGAATTAGGATCGAATTGAAAGCTTTATGATTCTAATTCGAAAACAGTTTGCAAACCGTCAGTAAACCGTCAGAAGTACGCAGAAGAACAGAGCTATTACCTCTTGTTAACTTCAACGCGAACAATTTTACTCAACTATTTGATGATTCCTTTACATTTAAAATATGATGTTGGTTGATTTTCAATACAAGTTTTTCGATATTGATAATACAGGTAATCACTTTTAGGGTGTTCACTGTCAATCCTTGGTGGAAAGGCATTATATTAATAATAACACAATATTCTTTTGTACTTTATTCCACTTTATTTAATAGGTCAGGACCGGTTTCGCTCATTGCGAGCATTGTCAACTGATAAGAAAAATATATAAACAGTGCTATTTATACAAAATTAAATTGAAATAAAAAGTGTGTAAACAACCATTAATGTAAACGTGTTAAATATTTTAATTTCGTGTAATTATAGAGTTACTTATACTGTAATTTGTAAATTCTTTTCATTGTTAATGGTTGTTTACACCGGGGTTTCTCAACAGCGGACCATGTGGCTTCCCAGGGGGGCACAGAGATTTATTTTTGTTTTGGGAGCCACGGGTATTGATAAAACAATACAAAGAAGAGTATAATGGCGGACGTCGCGCAGCTATTTTTTGTAAATCCGTAAATAAAATAAATTACTGGCACTCTAGATTAGAAAATCTCGGAAGAGCTATAAAAAAAGGTGGGTTTTTGAAATTATAATTTTCATGGGAAGACAAAACAATGGTATGGGGGGCACAGAAAAATAAAAACACTCAAAAAGGGGCCACGCTCCCAAAAAGGTTGAGAAACACTGGTTTACACCTTTTATTTCCATTTAATTTTGTGTAAATGGCACTGTTTATATATTTTTCTTATCAGTTGACAATGCTCGCAATGAGCGAAACCGTTCCTGACCTATTAATAAAGTAAAGTAAAGTACAAAGGAATATTGTTTTTTATTAAAATACAGGTAATGCAATACCTAACTGAGAGCGGACATTTAAAAAAGTCTAAATATAATTTCAATCAATTATACAATATTACAATTGAATGCACATCTAAGCAACATAAAAAAATAACTAATTACAATACCACCTGGTATCTGGTAGTTACTATATAGTTAATGAAATGATAGCTCCCCATGTTCGGTTGTGTAATATATAATTTTACTGATATTACCTCGTAGAATGTTAACATCGCTCCCGGAGTATGGCACTGCAACATCGTTCACTTCGACAGTTTTCAATATGCAAATTAGTTATTAGCGCGTACCTCACGCACTTTCGACGCGTAATAACCTAATAACTAATAACTCGCTGCGGCCTCCCCATATTGTTCGGAGCCTATAACTCCCAGTTTGAAACAAACCTTTACGCCACGTGTCCCATCTTCAATCATAACGGTTTCGGGTAACGACATCAACCACTTACGTTTCTTCATCAATGCTGTGAACGTACTCGTAACATCGCCGATTCGGTCGTGGTCAACTATTTTAATTGATTGCCATTTTATTTTCTAAATATCGTCACTTTTCCGGCTGAAGTTGGTAAGTAACAGATTGACAGTTTTGAGTAAACGGCAAATTAAAAATGTCAGCGTTTAGGATAAAGCATCTTGTAAAAAAGTTGAGTAGATTTCCACAAAGAGCATCACAATAATTATCAACTGCAACAAGCCGAAACTTGATATTTTACGAATTCAATAAATATATTTTAACAAATTTGAATCGTTCAAAATATGTACATTCTCACAGATTTTGTCACTAACGACCCGGGTTTCGCCTTTCGGCATTTCAGGCGTCCAAGTGCACGGATGAACTTGAACTGACGCTTAGTAAATGAGTGTTTCGTGTTTACATATTAAATAAATATAATTCAAACAAATAAATATAATTCTTAAAACCACTCACTACTCAAATCTTTGGGCATTCCCATGAGCTTATCCTTTTCGCCAGCAATGGCTTTAGACTCAGTGATACATTTTTTTTTATATATAAACACGAAACATTCATTTACTAAGCGTCAGTTCAAGTTCATCCGTGCACTTGAACGCCTGAAGATGTCGAAAGGCGAAACCCGGGTCGTTAGTGACAAAATCTGTGAGAATGTACATAGTTTGAACGATTCAAATTTGTTAAAATATATTTATTGAATTCGTAAAATATCAAGTTTCGGCTTGTTGCAGTTGATAATTATTGTGATGATCTTTGTGGAAATCTACTCAACTTTTTTACACGATTTTGAGATAGCACGGTCCACTAAAAAGGACAAATAATATAATGACACGAATTATTTATTGTAACAGAAATAATTTAGAAAAAATGCCATGTACACCATAATATAAGTGTTTCAGAATAACGCTTCTCCTGGAAAACGATTACGTCTTATAATTCTTACAATATGGCATGCCAAAATCGCGAAAATTGTATGTGTTTAAAGGTTGATAGCCACTTAAGTTTCAATAATAATGGCCTATCCAAATTAGCAACTACGCAGTATTTAAATATCATAAAAAGACATAAAATGAATCTTTGCCAAAAATTACTCCATATCAACTGAAAAGATACTTTGTGTTTTACCTTCTTTTCATTGTGGTAATTATTATTTGGATATACGAGTAATTAAGAACTATATGGTTTTATATCAATGAGGGTGCATTTTCATTGTATGATATATGCTATGAAACCCTTAGTGTATCGACAGCCAAAATGCGTCTTGTACAAAACTGTGATAAAAATCAGTTGTCATTAGGGATTCTGAAGTCTCGGGTTTTTCAAAGTCCCGGGACTCGAGACGTGATAAAGTCAAAGTCCCGGGACTTCCCGGGACTTGGGACTTTTATTTCCCCTTCAATAAAATTATAAATTTATTTAAATTAAATATTTGTATGTATGTACTAAAAAGGGATGATAACGGTACATGTATTGAAAAAGTAACAATGAATTGGGTAAAATTATGACCGTTACTTCACAAAGCACAATACAGTTTTTATACCTTTTTTTGTCCTATTGAGACATTGGTAACTTTGTACAATAGTGAAAAAACATTTGTAAATAAAACAACATCAGATGATAGACACCAATGTAAATTTATTTTAAATCAAAATTAACTTTTAAGGTCACATTAGCGATTGCTTGCATCCAATTTTTATTTGTTAGAATGGTTTTTTTCAAAGTTAAAATATACAATTTGGCTTTCTTAAGTCCCGGGACTTAAGACAACAAAAAACCTTAAAAATCCCGGGACGTCTCGACACAGAATCCCTAGTTGTCATATATATGGCATGGAAAGCCAACGATCGCAAACAATAAAAGACTGCTAGATTCGTTCAAAAGTAAAAAATAAAAAATCCACGATGTCAAAAAAAAAAGCGACTGTGGGCCTAGCTAAGACATGTGCTGCAGAGAGTCTGAACCCTACCTGTCTCTTCTACCAACCAGATGGATCCCGGCGTCGTGGAAGGAAAATGATGACTATCCACAGGATGTACTCAGGAACGCTGGGATGACCTGGGAGGAAGCAGAGACTGGCGGGGGAAAGAGAATCTTGGAGCAACCATGTAGTGATCATGTCGACTGTGGAAAGGAAAAAGGATGTAACTCACACATAACAATTTTTACAGGAGACACAAAAAACGTTTTTAAGATGATTTTGAGTTAAATGCAAATTATGTAATGTACACAAACCTTTAGTGCATGTAGACTGATAAACTGGTTTTGAATTGACATCTTATATTAATTAAATATTTTTCTTTTTTCTTGATCGCAATTTCCACATGCACTTCTTTTTTTAACTTAAAAAATAAATTTAGATACTAATTTGGATTTTTCACCTTAAATTATTTTGTATCAAGTTGTATAGATTGTGATCATCGAAAAAAAGCTGTAGGTTACGTCGTTTTACCTTTTACCTTTCCACAGTCAGTATGCTCCGTATTAGGAGCGGATATGGAAAGAAATCTCAATGGGTGGGTGGGTCCATGACGTATTGGTCAACCTCGTTGTCACGGGTTCAAGTCCCAGCACGAACAGCATTTTTTTCAATCGATTCCTGTTTATGGGCATGATTGTATGTGCAAAAAAAATCCCTCGCACTCTTCCAATCGTAAAATAACGGAGCGTGGCGAGAGTAATTAGTAATCAACTATACCTGCCTTTCTATCCCTACTGTTTTCGAAAAAGATAGGTTGAGTAACTGAATAACACGCAGTTCTCGAAGAAAAACTTCCGTTAAGATACCTTCATTAAAAGACCATATGCTCAAAATTCAGAATGGACATGGATTTTTCATTATATGTTGGGATGTTTTGATTCATTTTTGTCGTCTGCAAAATTATCAAGTGAAGTCACCTACTGCTTTATTCGTTGTCATGGGGATATTCATAAATCATACCGTACATGCACCATCAGTTGCGAAATCTAAATTCAGGATTTTCTGCAACCAAATCATCGAATTATCTCTCAAATTTAATTTCCATGGGGTGGACTGATAATATTTTTAACCCGGCCATGAAAGTTTATTTTGTAAATAAATATCATTCAACGGCGATAATCCTCGCCCGCCGTGGATTATCGCGCACTGTTTTACCGACGCGACCCCAAATCGGGTGATAGTACACTTTTCTTCAACCCGCTTGCAACCGAGCACTAATACTCAAAATGTCATTGAGAAACACAAAACGCTGTGGCTGTCAAACTGTTTTCAATTGGAACCTTCTAGGTCAGGGATGGCGAACCTTTTTCGCAAGTGGGTCAAGTTTGATTTAAAAAAAAATAAAAAAATCATGTCGCGGGTCACATGGATTGAATAATTAAGGCTTTAAATGAAAACAATCACAAGCGGCCCCGCTACGGCCTTGACGTCATTAACAGTATTGACATAATGTTTTTTTTTAAGAATATTAAAAAATATATTTTATGCCAAAAATTTTAAACCATTTAACAATGTAGTCTATTCTAAAATATTTAAACTCATAATAGCTTTAATAAATACCTAATAAATAAATAATATAGAGGTGAAGTGAGCCAACTAGTAAAACATTTTGAACTTTTAACTACAATCGCGTCTTTATTTGGTGTTTTAATGAATTGCATTTTTTATTTTACATTATTGCAATCTGTTTCAATTTTCAATTGAGGTTACTTCACTTTTACGATACTTTAAGATGTGTGTAGGATATTACAACACATCTATATTTTTTTTTATAAAATACCACTTGGCTCAGTTCACTTCTAATAGGCACATACTATCTACAATATATAACCCAGTGCTTCTGAAACAATGAAATCCTTCAATATATTTATATTAAACATATAACAACTAATTTAGACAGATTATGCTTTTTAAAGATGCCTATCACATGTCACGCATTACACACGTGGATCATCAATCAGTGGAACCCCCAATTACGCTACCCCGAATTACGCGCCAAACGAAAATATTCCCCAATTGCGCGGTCGCATTCCATTATCGTTGCTGCTGTACTCACAGCTGGGCGGCTGTCAGTGTGATGCATACAGTCAAACGTTGGCGAGCGCTATGTATTTTACCATCTAAAATCTAAATATTTCGTCTGTATATATTTTTTCATTTATTCTTAGTTTAGGCAGTTTTGCATTTTTTTTCGAAAAAAACGTAACGTTTGTTGTATGAAATTCGCTCCCCCAATTACGCGATTCCCAATAACGCGGTCTCAGATTCGCGGAAATGGGGGTTTTACTATATTATCAATTTTAAGAAAATAATAAATAAAGTTTGAAATACCGTACGTACGTATCGGTACTATAATAATCATTCTGCACATTATCACAGTCGCCACGGCCCCTGTGCGGGGGGGAGCATCACTTAAACCACTCCCGCTTTGAACTTGCCCCACTCTAAACTGTCCGCGAATGTTTTAATATCTATACTCTGGTAGTTTGCTGACTTGCGTAGATTAGTGCGTAAATTCTCAACCTAAACACCGAATTATGGGTTCATTATCCGGCAAATTATTTCATTTACAAATAAGTGTACGTTATTAGTAAGAAATTATATCGACTTTGGAAAAGCAAAAGGTCGTAACCCACAGTTTTATTTCGTTAATCACAATATATTATATACAACTTGATACACGCTCTATCAAAATAATGCCAAATTAGTATCTAAATTTAGCTTATAAGACTGAAAAAAGAAGGGCTCTTAAAAATTGCCACTAGGATTTTATTTTTTTGCATGTGGAGCATATGGACTCCTTATGGAGTTTATCTCAACAAAAGTGTTTCTACGAGAACTGCTTGTTACTCAGTTGCTCAACATCTCTTTTTCCAAAGAGAGTAGGGATAGATGGATAGGGCTAGGACAGGACTAGTTGTAAGCTAATCGCTCTCGATACGCCCCGTTCATAGGATAGGATGGGAGGGAGGGGGGAATTCAATACCTAATATTATTTTTTTTAAAGTCAAGTCGTATTGAAACCCCGCATGACTATATGGTCTTTTTCATCCTTTTGTTACCGTGTAATATTGTGTACGGACAGTAGTAATGACGAGCCTCACCGTATGGGCACGCAAACATTCGGGGTTGAAATATAGCTAAACGTGAATTTTTTTAAAAAATATTTACAATTTGACCTCTGTAGATCAACATAATTTCAATACAAATACATTAGCAAAAGAACTGTAAAACAAAAGAACAGTTTCAAAAAGTCTATTAAAAAAAACGGAAATTCAAAAAATCGCATGTGCTTTTGGTGGCCTTTTCTGTCCCCGCAGCTGATAACTCACTCAAGTATTTACCCTTCTTTACCAAATATGATTAAAAGCAACGATATTCAGATAGAAAAAGGATGAAAAGTGGGATCAATAGACAACGGTGTTTACTGTGACCATATGGTCACGCTCGTCCTTGGAGGGTTAATAGTTTTACCTGGTTCAGTAAAATAGCACTGTATTAATGTATGTTCTTATTTAAATAAAAAACAATATTCTTTTGTACTTTATTCCAATTTATTTAAAAGCTCAGGATCGGTGTCGTTCATTGCGAGCATTGTCAACTGATTTCTAATCAACTGATATTCTTATTAGTTGTAAATGCTCGTCATGAACAAAACCGATCCTGATGATTTTTAATAAATGTGATATTAGAACAAAAGAGTGTTTTATTTTTTTTAAAACACGTTTTTGTGATTCATCTCTGCAGCAAAAGATTAAACATCGATTCATTACCCCATGTAGTAAGCTATTTTAATCCGTTATATCTTCAGTCGTAAGGATTTTCGTTAATCGTGGCCACCACGTGAGTTTACTCCACCGGCTCAGGTTCCTTGCCAGAAAACTTTTCCTCAATAGAAGTGTTGCCACCAATAACAAGAACCTCAGTATCGCGCGCGATAATCTTTCTAACTATTTTAATATTAAGGATTTTTGCCGTGAAGGTTTGCTACTTTAATCCTGTAAAAAATATCATAGTACTTAACGCTACAATTTTTTTTTTAATTAGTTGATAACTATTTCGCGTTATGCCACCGTCAGAACTATGTTTAAACCTGAATTTGCTCATCTATATATATATACTGGCTTAAACGAGTTACATAATATATCCTGTTATTTACTCTAACTAGTAAGAACGTTAACAAATATTTTCCACTTTTGCTTTTAAATGTTAGCTCTTGTATCATGCGTAAACACAGTTTTTTTAAAAAATCTATATATGCTCCTAATGTGGAGCATATGTCCCCTAATGAAGGTAATATCTCAACAAACAAAAAATTCGAAGTGTAGAAGTGATAACAGGATAAAAATAATGGTTGAGCTATGAATCTCGTTTTTTTTTTACCATGTCCGCTCCCAATGTAGAGTATATGGACTACTAATGGAGTTTATCTCAGCAGAAGTGTTTCTACGAGAACTGCTTGTTACTCAGTTTTTTTTTATTTTTATTCTCTAGGGTACTCAACGTTGTACCCACCACCACCCGCTGCGGCTTAACACTTTTCATATAGGGTGTATTCCATAGCGTAACAACGTTAGTCGTGTTCAAAATTTTGCCTGAAATTTCACGAGAAGAAATTCTTCAAGACTTGGTTGCATGCACTACAGTGTGCAGAAATGTGTGTTACTCAGTTGCTCAACCTCTCTTTTTCCAAAGAGAGTAGGAATAGAAAGGTAGGGCTAGGACAGAACTAGTGGATAGCTAGTCGCTCTCCATACGCCCCGTTCATAAGATAGAATGGGAGGGGGGTTTCAAGACATCACATACATCCATGCCTTCGAACAGAAATTCATAAATCGATTGAAAAATCAATTTATAAAACTGTCCGTACTGGGATTCGAACCCGTGAACTCCGTAACCGAAGCCAACGACGTTGACCACTCGACCACACAGGCGGCTATCTCGTTACGCCCTGTTATTTAAGGATTGAAAGGGTGGAACGAACGACGAACGTAGAAGGTAGAAGGAACGCATGCCTTCGAACAGAAATCGATTTAAAAATGCTAGGACTCGAATCCATAAATCTGCCACATAAGCCACCGACGTTGACCGTTATGCCACTGACTCGACAGTCGACACATAGTATTGTCACTGTTTATTTATCAAAATCTCATAATATAATATGTATTATAATTTTATCGCTTGCTGCGATTGTACCAGGATAACTTTGCCCATCCAAAGCAGAACCATTTTTCAAATTAGCTAATTTCTCGATAGCTACAATTTCTTCATCTGTTTCTTACTGCTGTTTTCGAATACTTCCCAACCCCTTTTCGTATGCCATTATAGGGGGTGGCGGGGGTGTGTGTCTGCTGCTTGGGGGGCAAGACGGGCGCCGCCACCGAAGGCAATTATTGGGATTATGATATTGTTTAAATGAGCACGTAGTCTTCCGACTTGGAAGTATTCGCCTTCCGATTCGTGGCCAGCAATACTAAGCAGCCGGCAGAACGAGATCCGAAGAAATATTTATGTATTTTCCACACATAACGTATTTAGAATTGTAAAACGCTTAAGATCTTGTGTTTATCTTTACCCCTCAGGTAAATATTCTCAACGACGTTTGATAAGAAAATTCATTGACGTGAGCAATCGTTTAAGTTATTTTGGTATTTCTGACCTTATGTCGGATTTGGTACTTTTTTGGGAGAGCCATTTGAATTTTTTTAAAACGCTGTAAATATTTAATTTTTAAACCATGTCCGCTCCCAATGTGGAGCATATGGACTCCTAATGGAGTTTATCTCAACAGAAGTGTTTCTACGAGAATTGCTTGTTACTCAGTTGCTCAACCTCTCTTTTTCCGAAGAGAGTATGGATAGACGGATAGGACTAGGACAGAATTAGTAGTAAGCTAATCGCTCTCGATACGCCCTGTTCTTAGGATAGGATGGGTGAGAGGGGCTAATTCAAGACATCACATACATCCATGCCTTTGAACAGAAATTCATAAATCGATTGAAAAATCAATTTATAAAAGTGTCCGTACCGGGATTTGAACCCGGGCCCTCAGTAGCCGAAGCCAACAACGTTGTCCACTCAACCTCACAGGCGGCTGAAATATAATATACCAAAAAAACTTTGATGACACATAAACTTCTCTTTATCAGAAAAGATGACGATTTACAACTGTAGTCAGTCTTTTAAAAAAAAAAAATTGATGAAAATCCATCAATTTTTAAAATTGATTAAAAATAAATTTAAAAAAAATTCACCGACAATATTCAAGATTAGATTTTCGTTTTCGGCATCTTCAGACGTTCAAGTGCATGAATAAACTTGAACTGACGTTTAGTAAATAAATATATCAATTTTTATATAAGAAATAAATGTAATCACTAAGTATTAAAATACAAGTATTGCTTCGCGATATATGGATTAACCCATGGCGAATGCCTAATAGGTTCTGACGATGGTGAGTAATTTCAAGAATTATATATATTATAAAAAAATGTAAACTGAATTCTTTGATACTTTTTCCACTTAAAATCTGTTATATTTTCTAAGTATAATGCCAATTCACTAACAAGTATTGACATGTGAACGAAACGGATTAACCATGGTAAATGCTATAATTTGATTGGTGGAATAATTTATAATTATATTTTATTTGCTGGATACGTAAATATAATTACAAGAATGGAAAATTCGGCTGATTTACTTGCTCATTTAATATTGATAAACTATTTAACTGTGCCCTATTTATGTCTAAAATTTTCTGGAAAAATAATTTACACCATCCGTGTTTGGGTGTTACACGGTCGCAAGATATGTTAGTTCTCGAATACAATCAGTCTCTATTTTTCGATTCTTGAAATGAAACATAGAAGACGCATGATGTTGCTTGGTGATTTTTTCCATCTTTCACTACTCCGGAGCATATGGACTCCTAATGGAGTTTATCTCAACAGAACTGTTTCTACGAGAACTGTTTGTTACTTAGTTGCTCAACCTCTCTTTTCCAAGAGAGTAGGAATAGAAGGAAAGTGCTAGGACAGGACTAGTTGTTAGCTAATCGCTCTCGATACGCCCCGTTCATAGGATAAGATGGGTGGGAGGGGGGTAATTCATAATATATGAATAAATTAATCAACGTCATTTATTCTCGAAATATCTCATTCGAGTCGAAACATTTATATAGTTGGGGATCTTACATACGTTTAGCTCTTAATTTCTACACTTTATAAAACCATAATTTTATATTATAGGATCTTTATAATTAGAACTCATTGACGTCACATAATATCCACCCAATAACCACCCCATGCCCCTATCACACAGCGCCACCCCGCCCCCAAGTGCCACCTTGCCCCGCAAAGTGGCATCTCACGCGCCGTTAGAACCCTACCGCTGATTCGGCGAGCCGTGTGGCTGGTAGGGGGTGGGGTAGTATGGGGCGCTCCTTTAAGTTTCCGGTATAAATATGGCTCCGGTAATTATTGCCTCTCTTATAATGCGATGCACTACTTATTTCGGATGAGAAGTTCAGTGGCGCAATTATTCGTTGGTTACATTTTTAATATTTCGTATTTTTAGCGTTAAATATGTATCTTCGTGATCTACTAAAAGAAATGCTGTTCAGCTACCCCTCTTCTAACTTTAAAAAAAAACAAATATATATACTAGCTGTCTACTCAATTAAAAATCGGAAATCCATAATACAGTGGAACCCCCAATTACACTACCCCCAATTACGCGCTGGCTTGAAATATACGCCGCAAATCCCCCAATTGCACGGTCGCATTCCATTGTTGTTACTAAGAGACGGCCGTCTGTGCCGCGCATATAGTAAATGTTGGGTTAACGACACGTACGTCTGTGTGCCGGATATTTACTACTACAAAAACTAAATATTTCGTCCAAATTTTTTGTTTTGCAAAACTAAGGAAAATCTTAGTTTTGCGTTTTCCCTAATTTTGTATGAGATTCACACCCCCAATTACACGGTCCCGACTATAGTGTAAATGGGGGTTTTACTGTACATACATTTTATTATATTTTTATTCATGTCCGCTCCCAATGTGGAGCATATGGCATCCTAATGGAGGTATCCCAATTTAAGTTTTTTCTACGAGAACTGTTTGTTGCTCAGTCGCTCAACCTCACAAAGCGGATTGACATAAAAATGTAATACATACGTGTGTGTATAAATAAATTCTAATTGTGTATTATTGTTTGAATTGCGACTTTTTGTGTTATGTGACCGCTCCAAATATTTCATATCTTCATGTAATGGGTATGTTTGTAAGCATTTAAAAATACATATTCCCTGATATAACGAACAAATTCAGTCGGTCCCATCTTACTCGTAATAACCATGTTCTGCATTGGGTATAAGAATAAAAGTTAAAATCGATTACAGTTTTGCGACAAAGGCAAAACAAAAATTTGTACATTTCGTAGTCATGTATGCATTTACGGGTTAGGAATGAATATCAATTGTAGTGTTTTTTTTTTATAATTTGTTCAAGAAACTAACATCGTAAAGGAAAAAAGGGCGAATCGGTGTTTGTATCTTAAAATATGTGCCTCGGCCCGCGCCGCCCCTGCCCCCGCCATATACAACCGGCCCATAAAGTCGACACTACTTGGCCCGCCCGCATTATATAACTCGTTGATGTTAATGCCTTTAATCTCTTACTGGTGTTTCGGGTTTTGCCGCTTTGGTTAATACTTAATATTACGCGAAACCGAGTGGCGCCCCCGCCCCCGATCTATCCCGCTCGCCACCCCCGCCCACCGACTCGGCGGGGGTGTATTCGTTACCCCCTCGCGGAACGTTCTGCTAATTTTGTATCGCGAATGTAATTGAGTGAAAAGGACACTAGTTTTCGAGAAAAATCTTTTGTAGGAAATCACTTTTAACACTTCCCCTGCGGTGCTAAAATATACTTCCGAAACGTTGCTGGTCCTTAATGAACCAAATGAAAAAAAATGTTTAACTCTTACCGCTTTTTTATGAACGGTAAAAATCAGGGCTGTGGAGCAACGTTCCCTCTAAGCCAGCCATACTCAACCTTTTTTTCCTCCGGGCTGCATTCTGATATTTGCTTCTCTACGTGGGCCGCTACATATTTATGGTATACTCCTTTTTTTTTAGCTCACCTAAAAATTTGAAATCCACGATTTGGTATACTTTTTCCCAGATATCTCCGAAAGTCCTTTTTTTTAGCTCACGGCTTAGAGCTTGCTGGGCCGCACATTAGGGCTTACTGGGCCGCAGTTTGAGTATGGCTGCTCTAAGCCGAAGGGTTAGCAGCGCGGAAATTTCAAAGGCTGCGTGGTGACTGCGCGGACCGATCAAATATTAATTTAAGAACTGCATTGCAGTGCGAGCCAACCCGGAATGAGTGCGCGGGAGTTCTCCAACTGCTGCGCGGCTGCGCACGCGCGTAGCTTATAGGGAACGTTGCTGTGGAGTCGGAGTCGTGAAAAATGAGCGGCTCGAAATTCTTTTGAAAAATATATTCAAAACCCTCCTGAGATGAGTTTTCTTTCCAATAAAAAAATATTTTTTAAGTCATATTGATATCACAGATAACTTTTATTTCTAACAACATTAAAAAAAAAAACACCAAGTCGAAGCAGGTGCTGATCTTCATGAGTAATTGTGGAACTAGTAAGACATTTACATTACCAATTATTTATTACACCCTTAATTACTCATACTTGGTTGTCTATATATATGTAACTGCATATGTTATCAGTTGAAAATGCTCAACGAAACCGGTCATGATCTTAATAATTAATCGTGGAATTGGTACAAAAGGGTGTTTTATTCCGCAGATTTTTTTGACCCACTCACATTTCAAAATTTTCCTACTCTCTCCACTCTTAAAAGAACGCCCCTGCGCTATGAACTGACAACCAATTTTCATAAATGTATTATTTGCTTCGTTTTACGCAATGTAATATAAATCAACTGACTTACGTCTATATTAAATTACAAACGGTAGTGAAAAACGTATTTTTTTTTTAAAATAAAAAGACGGATAGCTTTGTTAAGAAGCGTTACACGGTGGACTTGCGATAAGTCATCGTAAATTAGGTATTTCTTAATAAATATAAATAGTTGTCGATAATATCCACATTTGATACCCTTTGTTTTGAATAATGAATTCTTACAATTAGACTAAATTTGTTTTATATTAACTTAAATTCATTAGTTATTACTGTCATCAACAGATGTCAGTATTATCAACAATCTTAGTCAGGGTGGGGAACCTTTTCGTTTCTAACGGCCAAATTCATTTATCTGATTCAACATAAGGCCGCAGTAAAGAAAACGTTGACACACCCCCCCACCCTTTTTTTCGACTGTCGAACTAGACCAAGCCAAAAGGCCGCAGGTTCCCCCCCCCTCTGATCTTAGTTATGTTATTTCGTTTGATAATAATATGTTTGTATAAAAATAATTCTCAATCATCTCGAATTGACAATCGATGGATATATATATCCACGTTTGATCCGCACCTTCTCACATATCCGAACATAGCAACAGATTAAATTGCCAAAATTTATTGCTCCCGCCTCCTTAATGATTAGTTTTTCCGACCCAATAAATTAAACCCGAGACGTAAACCAATTTCCCATTTTAATTAAGTGCGGAATCAAACCGATTCGTCAGTGCTGCCATCTATCGAACCCTTCGATAATAACTCTCGCCTAACCTAACTTAATTCTGATTAATGCGTCTAAGAATGCCACCTCTTGCACCAATATACTCTTGGTGATGGACATAAAGTGGTCACTTAGCCAGTGGATGTAGGGGTAGGTAATGCAACGGACAGGGGTAATTCATCTTTGGCATAAAAATATAGTTGTTCTTTGTTTCGCTTGTCAATTACGATAAAATATTTGAAACATGAAACAATATGTTATACTTATTCCACATGTATTTAATAATATGCGAGCATTTTCAACTGATAAGCATACACATAAATACAGTGCTATTTACTCAAAACCAAATAAAACTATTAAGGATGTAACCGTTGGCGGAGAATTTATTTTCCATTTTTATAATTTATTAAAACTTTATTGTGAAATGGGCTTTTTAATTGTTTAGTTTACTATGTTTTATAGAATACATACTTAATTATGTTTTGACTATTTTTATATAGATATATTATTTTTAAATCATCTGTTTTTTAATGTATTATTTATGCATCATGTTTATTTTCAAATTGAATAGTCCCCTCCTGGGACAATTTCTGGATCAGCCACTGGGTGTAACAAACAATTTGAAGACGATGTGTCACTTATTTATATGTTGTATCGTTATCTTTTATATTTATAAGTGACACATCGTCTTCAAATTTTTAAAAAATAACAAATTTAACCAAAAATATTTACATCACATTAATAAAATTGTAATATTAGAAATTAATATATAATAAAATTATGAATTAAATAAATTGAGTCGGCTGTGTGGTCGAGTGGTCGAAATCGTTGACTTCGAGTACGGAAGTGTTCGAATCCCAGTACAACAAATTAATTTATGAATTTCTGTTCGATGGCATCGATGTATGTGATATCTTGAATTATCCCCCTCCCACCCATCCTATTCTAAAAACGGGCGTAGCGAGAGCGACTAGCTAACCACTAATCCTGTTTAAGCCTTATCTTCCTATTCCATTTCTCTTTGGAAAAAAATAAAGGTCGAGCTACTAACTAAGCCATTCTTGTAGAAACACTTCTGTTGAGATAAACTCCATTAGAAATCCATATGCTCCACATTGGAAGCGGACATAAAAGTAAAATTAAATTAAATATTTACATATTATACTGTGAAAATTCCCAAAAATACCTTGAATTTATTGTTAGTGACTTGCAAACACGGCTAATTCCAAAATGGTTAAAAAATGAAACATGAATTTCATTTTGAAAAAGAATGCACATTTTAAAAGTATTTTTAGTCTTACATTACTTTGGATATTGTTAGGCCATGTTTGAGACTGATTTTTAAAAATACTTTCAAAATTTATGTTTATATAATAAATTACATTCATGGTTCATGTTTTAACAATTTTAGAATGAGCCGGATTTGCAAGTAATACCATACTATCAATTGTTCTTTTATGCGATTGCATTGACTGATTTTACCTCAACCAAAATTCCACCACCCCTGCCAATATCCTTCGCAAAATTCGCCGCGAATCCTTCGTGTCCTTTATCCTGTGTGAGGGTAGGCGTGGGTAAAATGGCTAATCGGGTATTTTATAGGTTAATCAGCGAACAATTTGCCGAACAAATCAATTGCTTTAACAAGACTTTGCAACGTTGCGTATACATATAAATTGGTTAACAACTTGTTAACAATTTGCTATTGGAAAAGTTGCACCGTTATATTTAGGTTTTCTTTCTGTAAATACGGATGGAAAAAAAACATTAATATTTATTCTATTTAGTATATTTTTGATTTTATTACCGCTTAAAAAATATTTACTTCAATTTTGAAAGGTAGAAAATTCGACTTATTAATATAAAATTTAAAATAACTTTGATTATTCCACCTATTGTGTAACTAACTGTGACACGTGTTTTGCCTCTTTCAGAGGCATCTTCAGACTTACTATCGCAAATTTTACTTGAGTAATGAAGCAAGATTGATTCTAAAAATTTTAAATTATGAAATTACAAAATGGAGTTTGGGTTTTTTTTCCTTTTAAGGAAAGCAAAGAGGGGGGTGATTGAATCGAAATAAAGCAAACAAATAATGATACTAATGAGCTGCAATCAATTAGATTGGGATTTTTCCCTTTTAAAGAGGGGGTTATAGAATCGAAATAAAGCAAACAAATATAATCATACTACTTATGACGTTAAACATTACGAACTATTGAACTAATGAGCTGCAGTCAATCAGATTGGTTTGTGATTACTCTATTAATTGTAAACATTGTAAGTAATGGCGAGCAACCATTCTTATTAAGAATATTATTTAATAATATTTCTTTTTTGTTAAGAGTTTTATTTATTTCTAAAAATTAAGCTATTCATCTTTAAACCCTTTTTATTTACTCGGTGGAGTATTTCAAAATTACTAATCTGATTAAAATTATGATTATTTTCTATTAAATGATTGGCAAACTCAGAAAAATTGTTACTTGACATCTTATATGTTCTTTAATTCTAATATTAAAGTTTCTACCTGTCTGTCCAACATATGAAGCTTGACAGTCTCCACAAGAGAGTCGATAGATACCACTCTGTGACGATGAATCTACGCGATCTTTACTGTCCAATAAAATTTTAAATTTCCATTTTCCATTTCAACCTTTATATCCCTAATTAGCGGGGCATAAAAAGAGCGACTAGCTAACCATCAATTATGGTACAGTCCTATCTTTAGCAGTGGCGGCCGGCCAATGTGGCATTGTGGCATTGGATCAATGCACCCCTTGTATATGCAGGAGCGGTTATATTTCATGAAATAATATTCAAAAAACATTTATATCATTCACTTATTTTAAATTCTTATTGTATTTATTGCTTATAAGAAAATAAATATAAATATACAAGGGGTGCATTGATCCAATGCCGCATTAACTGGCCGCAACTGATCTTTAGTATTCCTTCTTTACTATCTTCGAAAAAAAAAGAATATTTGAAGACAGATTAAAAAGCATTTCTCGTAGAAAAAGTTTGTCGTAAAACCCAAATTATGAGTCCAAATGCTCCAAATTAGTATCATACATGGGTAAAAATAATTTTAGTTTTCAATGAGAAAAACTTGGTCTTAAATTTATCGTACCATGTTTATTCGGTTATTAGTTAAAGTGTTATCCTTTATATTGTATTTCACTAGATCGTTTTCGGAATATTATGAAACAATGTCGGACTATTATTTGTAAACTTAATCCTTACAGCTCTTCTCACTTGCCCCCCCAAACCACCCCATCTCAAAAACAGCCCGAAAGGTCCGCGCGCATACATTACACAATACATTATTCGCGTAATGTTCTCGACATTAAAAATTACAGACGCAAAGGGCGCACACGACAAGCAAGAATAATAAATAAAAATAAAATTGTAAAAAACAAAACGAAAAATAAAAACACATCGACTAATAAAACGTCCGACGCGACCTCAGTGTCCCCTATGTCATGCAGCCCCGCACCCTCACCCGTACTAATTAGGGGGAGGAAGTCGGGTGCGGTTGAGACCGTTTTTGAAAAAACGATATCAGAATTGTTAAGCGCGAGTGTGTCGGGGATGTATGGGGGGTGTAAAAAATGCTCGGCCGTCTGAAATCTGTGCGGTCGTGTTCTTAACCCATCCGTGGCATTTTGGGGTCGTTCAAAATATACGGTGACAAATATTTAAAAAAAAAAACATAGTTTACTAAAACATCAATTTCAAAACGCTTCAAAGACATGGGAATGATTCAGAAGCAAGGAAATTGTGGGGCTATAATCCAAAACGTACTATTTCCAAAATGAGCGATATTGAGTTAGGTATGCAGATAAGGCAAGGGTATTCAACCTTTTTTGCCCTGGGATCGACTTTTCAATCTTAAGTTTTCTCGCGATCGACATTTAACATGATTCTTATAAGAAATTTATTTATTTAGGGTTTTTTCCCATCTTCAAACCTAGAAATGTTTATTTTAACTACACATCATTAGATAGGTATGTGCTTAAAAAATAATTCAATTTTAGTATTTTTGTATATTTTATATTTAAATTTTATATATATTTTTTTTAAATTCACGGAAGCTTTCGGGGTCGACAAAATTTTGCTTTGAGATCGATCGATCGATAAGGTAATTCAAGCCTAAGGAATCGACTGGTCTTATTAGTTTTAATATAAAATGTCTAAAATATTGTCGTTTTCAAAATGGAAATCATATTTTTATGCAAATGTTATTTTGTTTGTATTATTCGTTATAGTATTTGACTCTACTGAAAAGTTCGAGTTTTGGAAATAGTACGTTTTTCATAATAACCCCACAATTGCCGTATGAGTTGAAACCGAGAAATGTTGAACGACGTTTGTTTGCTGGTGAACAGTTGCTTGAAAGGCAAAGACGGAAGAGATTTCTGCATCGCATTGTCGCCGATATCCCATGCTCTCAAATCATCAAAGAATAATAAATTTTAAGTCATGACTGATGGTAATTATAAACATAATTAAAATTTTGGAAATTTTTAACAAAGATTTTTTTAATTATTTGTTAGATGTGCTAATTTTAGAGTCACTTATACTGTAATTTGTAAAATCTTTTCAACGTCAATTGTTGTTTACACCTTTATAATTTTGGATAAATAGCACTGTATTTTTTTGTATAATATTTTTCATATCAATTGATAATGCTCGCAATGAGCGAAACCGGTCCTGACCTATTAAATAAAGTGGAATAAAGTACAAAGGAATATTGTATTTTTATTAATATAATGCCTTTCCACCAAGTATTGACAGTGAACACCCTAAAAGTGAAAAAGAATAACTAAAAAACCGTTGTTTTTTAAGTCGGATTTTGTAAACTGACATTATATGATAAATTTTCAGGAAACTATCTATGTATGTTACATCTGCATCAACTAAATTATTGAAACCAAGACAGATCCCGAACAACCCCATCCCCCGCCCGTACATCGCGTCGAATAATTAAAAGTATGTATTAAAAATTCTGTCCGTCCGCGGTGCTGTACGTGGCACCAAGGTGGTCGGTGGGGCCCAGGGGGTGAGATACTAGGAGCGGGGGGGTGGTTCACATCCTCGCGGTAGTTCCGGTAGTTTCACCACTTCCGCGACTATTTCTAAACAAACTGGACACAAGCAGAATCCTTTGAATAAGTTAGGTGGCATTTCGGCGGACGCATCATATCTGTGAATCCGTTTCCCGTGTACTGTGGCCCAATTTTTCTCCATGTCAAAATTTCATAATTATTTTTTTTGTTTTGCTAATTTCATATTTTCGTATAATTCTCTGGACCGGTTTCGCTCATCGCTAAATGGCTAAAAATGTACTAGCTGTCGTAGATAATATATAAGTCAAAAATTGCAATTATATACTAGGTTGATCTGAAAATATTGTTTTTTTATAAATTAACAAGGGGCTCGCTGGTCGTAGTAAAATTTAACAACTTCGGGGGAGGCAGTGGTGAAAAAGACCTGAGTTTTAAGAGACAGAAATTAACTAATTTATGAAATGGTTAAAAAAATTCTTCCGAAAATTAATGGAATTCACAAAACGTATTCAATTAATTTATATATGTATGTATGTACACTGTACAGACCAAACCTTTTTACTACTTTCTATTCACCTGAGAGCTTTTGAGGAGGAAAATCAATTTAAGAAACGCTTTACGAATACTGTTCATGGGTGTAGAATCTGTTCAACAACAACTAAAATTTACTCAGTCCCCAATTGATTTTCGATTGTACCTCGCAAGTTTAATATAACTTTTTTACAAAGGCACTATTATTATCGGCTGCGTTTAGTGAGAGGTAATCGAAAACACCCGACTTGCATCAACTTGCAGAAATTTTTCCATCCTACTCAAAGCTCTTGGTTTTCTATTTGAATACCATATGATAGACATGGCTTCCTACCGCATACATTCACTCAGTACTGACCCTTTGAATAAGTGAATTTCGGAATCTGAACAAGCGCTGCCCGGCCTCTTGGGGGCTCGACCATCCCCCCGGATCGCCGCGCTAATAATTAAAAATTCACGATCCCGCCCCCCTTGCTCAAACTTGAACGCTTCAACGTTACTATGCTTTTGCTTCTTTCGACGGCTCGCTCTGATTTATTCGTCGCGTATGAGGGATACTGGAAGATCCGACAGTGGCGTGCAGTTTTGTAAATTAAATCATTGTAATTATGACACATTAAATCAGAGATAGATTAATATAAAACAACTTAGATTATTCCACGTATTGTGCTACAAAGTGTGACGCGTGTTTCGCCTCTTTCAGAGGCATCCTCAGACTTTCTTACTTTTACAAATGCTTGCTTAAATACGAATTATTTTAATTTTACTATTCTGATTTATTATAATAAAAATCAAACAAACAATAATGTTAATACAAATAGCATTTACAGAAATGATTAACTAATGAGTTGCATCAATTAGGACGGGTTAAACCGTTGGAAAATAAATTTAACAGTGGCGAACTACCTGTTTTATTCAAGATATTATTCAATAATATTTCTACATTGTTAATATTTTTATTTATTTCTAAAAATTCTAAACTATTCATTTTTAAACCCTTTTTATTTCCTCGATGGAGTATTTCTACGTTACTACGTATTATGGACTTGACAATAATATGTTCGAGACAGACCGAAGATTTGCTCTGTGTATATTACCTATGAATGACTGTCGATTTTTTGGAGTACTAAGCCACTTTGTTCAAAGAAAAGTGGTGAGAGGTGTTGAAGGTAGTCAGGATACAATTCAGAACCATCCGATCCGGTTGATGATGAAAATCTTGGCCGTTTATATCTCGTCACAAAGCACAATTCACTCTACCAATAACATCCTTTTCACTGCCCGGTTTGTGAATCTTTTCCCTTCTTTGTACTCGATTCAAAATGCAATATTGCCTTGCCGCGGATAACCCCTCTGCGACATGTATTTTTTACCGTTTCTGAATCGTCCATTATGGCAGACGGGGTCGTAAAAAAGCCCCGCGCCGGCCGGGGGTACAGGGACCCCCCCTTCTTGACAAAGGCGAGCGAATGTATGTACATTCTAATGAAATTAAAATAATAGAAAAATGAATCGTGGGGTGATTAGTGACCGGAGGTATCTTTCGCGGCAGACAATCGTACATGCTGATACATCTGTTGCCGCGGGTTGAATGGTTGGGGGGTTTTTTGTGACCCATGTCGGGTCATTTTGCAATATTCAACCTTTACGTTTAAAAAATACAACCTTTTTATATTTCGATTGAACTAATCGTTATTTTATTTCACTCTTTTTTTATAAAACGTTTGTACAACTACCTGAGTATGCATTTAACGCATTATTGTTTGTTTTTTGTTTTTTTTTACAGTAAGAGCTTTTTTTTCTATTAAGACAGTTTTTACATACATATACACGCAAAACATACGTTCTACAAACACCGTATATAAAAAAGTGCTAGAATCATCTATACCAGCACTTCCCAAACTTTTTTCCGCGAGCGGATATGGTAAAAAAATTACACAAAACATTATTCAATATATAAACCCTCAAAAGGTGAAGTGAGCCAAGTAGCAAAATGTAAAACTTTTTTATTGGACGCTTAAGTACAAAAATTACTTTACTTTAGTGGGTTGCATATTTTTCTTTTAGGGAGATAACACTTTTACTGTGTGTATTTACTAAGCTCACTTCACTTCTACGATACATGTAGAACATTATAACGCATCCAATTATTTTTCTCAAAATTATCAGCGTGTAACCTTTTTTTTTAGGTCTTCAAAGGATTTTGACATCAAAAATCCCAAGAATTTACGGATTTGCCAAAATTTACAGCGTAGCACCTTTTTTTATATCTTCCAGGAATTTTCAAATCCAAAATCTCAGAAATTTACGTAGTTACAAAAATTTACAGAATTATACAATCGGCCAAAAGGTCGCAGGTTCCCCACGCTTTATATGGTACATTTTCACTGCCTGATTAACCCATTTTTGCCCAGTGTTCCAATATTGGAACATTTCGTGTTTTTACTTCCACTCCATTTATGCATGACGTAATACAAGCTTAGATTGCATCAGCCTCAATCATTCTACAGCTAACAAGTGTGGGGATCGTTTCGTGTAGTTTTTTTTCAGATTTGAACCTGTCGGAGTGAGCAGTGTTTTTTTTATTTGCATCAATTACGGGCAAATTCGGGCGAAAATGGGTTAAGTGAAAATGTAGTTTCACTTAATTAAAATACACTTTCACTGTAGCATATACATTTCTTAGGTGTAACCTGAATTGATAGATCCTTGATTTTAATTAAAATTATTAAAATTGGTTACTACTCACTACCGTTACCTTTCTGCTGCCAGGATCAAAAATCCTTTACATTTTAACTGTCATCTAACGCCGCAGTTAATGCGTCGTAAGGAGCCGGTGTTTGAAAAAAAGAGATGGGGGTGTAAAGGATTGTCGCAGGACTCGTTTAAAACCGGGTTACTCAGACAATGGACAAATTAAATGCCGGTTATTAAAAACGCATCAAGTAGAAACAGTGTTTCGGGCCACCGTGTACTATTTATAAGCCACCGGGGAAGAATGAAAACTTTCTTATGATTTCTACCAGCGGCGCTCAAAGTTTTTGTTGAGCGAATGACCTGCAACCAGTACTCATGATAACATTGACATCGCCCGTACCCTATTGATAGAATGATGAAAAAACCATTACATCTCTTTTTTTCTAGCTGTTATATTCTCTGTGGTCTAGTAGTAAGACTTTAATTCTACTAATCATATCGACTGTGGAAAGGAAAAATAACTTAACCCACAGCTTTTTCGATAATCACAATGTATCAAACTTGATACACGTTCTATCAAAAGGATGTAAGCTGAAAATGACGAATTAGTGTCTAAATTTAGCTTTTAAGTTGGAAAGAAGGTGAGCTTGTAAAAATTGAAACCAAGAAAAAAGACTGAAAAAGAAGTTTTCCCTGGACAATTTCTTTAATTATAATAGATTATGTCAATTAAACACCAGTTTAGAAGTCTCCGTCCACTTTCAGGATGTGTATATTTCATAATTTGCATATGACCCAAAATCATCAAAACACGTTTTTTATGCCTCCTGTAAAATTTTCTATGTGTGGGTTACGTCCTTTCCACAGTCGATATAGTTCCTGGTTCAAGTCCTCCAATATCAATGTTAAGTAGTGCCAGGGCTTTGTCATTTATTCTTCCCTCAAGTTTATCTCGAAAAATCACATCGAATGACAATTAAAAAATATCAAATTATTTGGCGCACTGTCAATTATTATCTATCATGCGAAATAGTTTGTTTTTATTAAAATATAATATATTTGTCTTGGTGTATCTCTCTCTCTCTCTCTCTCTCTCTCTTTCTCTCTTTCACAGCTGTCCCATTGGGCGAATCTTGACACATTTATTATTGTTCTAACAATAGTGATACATACATTTGTAATATATAAATTCATTTTTGATATTCGAAAAATTAAAACACTACTTTAGTGGAGGGGGACCTGCAACCTTTTGGCTACTCCGATGCGGTCTTTTGACTTGATCAAAATATTCATTTTGATCAAAAAATTATACGCACGCGTTTGGAAAAAGATCGTAATTAACCCATTATATGTTCGACAGTCAGACAGAAAAAAAAGGGGGGGGTGAACGTTTTCTTTACTGCGGCCTTATGTTAAATCAGATAAATGAATGTGGGCTTTTGAAGTGAAAAGTTTCCCCACCCCTGCACTAGTTTTTACTTATCCCATATCGACTGTGGAAAGGAAAAAGGACGTAACCCACACATACAAAATTTTACAGGAGGCGCTAAAAACGTGTTTTGATGATTTTGTGACATATGCAAATTATGAACTATACACAACCTTGAAGTGCGCGGATACTTCTATACTGGTGTTTAATTGACATAACCTAATATTAATTAAAGAAATTTTCTCGGAAAAACCTTTATTTCAGTGTTTTTTCTTGGTTTTAATTTTTGACAAGGTCATCTTTTTCAAACATAAAAGCTAAATTTAGATACTAATTCGGCATTTGCAGCTTGCATCCTTTTGATACAATGTGTGTCAAGTTGTATACATTGTGATTATCGAAAAAAAGCTGTTTTGGAAAATTGAGGGTTGCGTTCTTTTTCCTTTCCACGTTCGATATGTATTCGGTTCCGCTTATTTTTCAAATTATCAGTTGATTTTTTTTGTATTTTGTTTTATTTTTAATAGAAAGCTTTTCCACCAAGTATTGACTGTGAATTCCTCCAAAAAAATCATTACTGATACGTTGGATGAATTAAAATTGGCAATTACCATAACTTCACTTAACAAACTGGTGCACCCCTATTAGAAAATGATAAAAACCCTTGAAAAAGTTCGCCATGCTCCTGCGGACCTTCTTAAAGGAACATTTAAGAATCACCGAGACGCACTTGCTCCTTGAGAGCCTATTAGAGCGCGTATTTTTACGATCAGGTGTGCTCATTTGCGGTTCGCATTTACAGCCCACGCTCCCTGATGGGCCGTAAACAGGCCCCCGCGACCCGCCGCGTTTAACGACAGTTCCAGTTGATTAGGCCTGCCCCGGCCCACGCAACTGAGGATGATTAAAAAGAACAATTTTCGTGAATAATAAATTTTAATTAGACGCTATCGACAACAGTAAAAAAGAAACACGTTGCTGCGTGGTGTTAACCTTTGGGCGTCGTAAAAATCCTAAGAATGCTATCTCCTATGCGGGGTACGTACCCAGTACCCTCAACGCAAAGGCAAAACAACCAAAGTTTAGATTTATCAATTTGTGCGCAGTACAGCATATCGTAATTACACACAGAAGTGTTGACCCATTTGGTAAAATGTAGGGTTGAAATTGTTACACAAGAACACATCTGAACATAAATTATTTTATCAAGAAATATTGGAAATAAATAGGGCACAGCTTTCCAGTTTTCCAATTTTAAGTGAACAGTTAAATCTCCCAAATTCCCCATTGTTATAACCCTTTAAATAATGTATCAATTAATTCTAATAATATGTCGATTTTTTTTTGTTGTTTCATTTTTGTTTTATTTTATTATTATATTTATTTTTCACGTGTACATTTTTTTGTCTGGCAATTCATTATGCCCAATATTATAATCTGCCCACTTAACTCACAACAATAATTCATATCGTAAATTTTCGCTATCAATTAGGTTAACAATACGTTTAGAGCGTGTGTTTGTATATAGACAATACAAAACTTCCGCTACCTGTCAGTTCGAGTGCATTCGCGCACTGAATAGCAACGGAAGATGCCGAGAGGCGAAACCCGGGTCGTGTTCGGCCAAAATTATAATGGAAACTTACATTATGAACATAATTCTAATTCATTTTTAAATATTAGATAAGATAAGATAAGATAAAACTACGTCGAAGTAGTACGCTATTGTTTTAAATGATTTTCTCTCATCCCGAATATTTTTTATCCTTACCGTTTCCTCGCACGTTTTGCCCATGAAGCAATGGGTCACCAGAGTGCTATGTGTAGTCACTTTGTCATATAATTCGATCGTAAAGTGACACCTAGTGACTGAAGTGCTAAGTTGGATTGAAACGTGACTCGAACGATGTAATATATCTGCGCCAAAAAGGAGTAAATTTAAGGCTATCAGTAGTTTTGACTTTGATGAACAGCTTTTGGGTTTAAGGGTTGAATTCTAGCATGGTTAAAAAATTCATACGTCTGTATCGCTTATATTATACACTCTTTGTTTACACGGTAGATACGTTCCACAAAATACCGTGTTAAAAAAATGATAAAATTCATAGAAAAATTTACGATTGGTTCCCAGTACAATTGTGGTATAGAAAATCGTATAAAAAGTAATAATGAAAACCCAACAAGTAAATTACGCAAATATTGTTCATAGAGGTCTGCACGGGCGAGGCCCGCGGGTCGGGTTAAGGCGGGTAAGCGTAATTGGGATTCGGGCTCGGGCCTTGCCTGGGTAAGGAATTTATTTATTCAGAAAAATATTTTAGACTGCGTTCGTGTCTTAAGTCAGCCATGATGATTATAATTATAACCAGTTCTATAGTGAATTGTAAATTTGTAAAAAACTGTTTTTTTTCGGGCTGAGGAGTATAAATCTGGGATTCGGGCTGGGTTCGGGTAACTAGCGCGGTATTAGACTCAGGCCTGGGCTGGGCCTGAGTTTTTCGGGCTCGGACCGGGTAATGTTATAAAATATCGGCCCGTGCAGATCTCTAATTGTTCATAATTTGTTTTTTAATTATGAAAAACTATTCCTATGCACTCTTACTTGATTTGTATAAGGGGAGTTGTATTAGAGATTCGACATAAGCCTAATTTTTAAGTATCTAATGAAGCTTTTTGTTTTTTTTATTTCTGTCGTGTTTTGTTGAATTTCTTGTTATAAAATCCGTTATTCGCTTATGAGCTTGTTTTGTCTGGAAATCGTGTTAGAACGAATAAGTCGTATTAAAATATAGTAGTTCATTTTTAAGGTGTTCACTGTCAATACTTGGTCCATTCCACCAAGTATATACTTGGTGGAATGGCATTATAATAAAAATAATAAAAAAAATAGTATTTTTTCCACTTTAAATCTTTTATTATTTTTATTAAAATATAGTAACTTTAAATAAATAAAGAAACAAACAAACGAACAAATGGTTTAACCCGTCCTAATTGATGCAACTCATTAGATAACCATTTCTTAATGTAAATGTCATTTGTATTATACCATTATCGTTTGTTTGTTTTTCTATCATCCCCTCCCATTTTATTTGATTTTTATTATAATATATCAGAATAGTAAAATTAAAATCATTCGTACTTAAGCAAACATTTGCGAAAGTAGTTGTCTGAGGATGCCTCTGAAAGAGGTGAAACACGTGTCACATTTTGTAACACAATACGTGGAATAATCAAAGTTATTTTTATTTTATATTAAAATTAACTTCCACAAAGTTACCGCCGAATCCATCGAAAGTAAGTCGTATTTATTTTCAAAAAATAAAAATATATAAGTATTACGAATTCATTGTAGCAATTTCCCCGTGTAGAAATTCCGTCTCTTGAACCCTTCGGGCACTAAATTCAACAATGTTAAAATCCTTATCGTTTAATAACCCTCGTGAATATAAAAAAAAATCCCATTTGTCTAATGAAATCGCGTTTGTTCTTTGCGAAGGATCAATTAAAAGACATTTTTCCTGCACGTGTTCTCGCCATCTCTCTTTAGAACAAAAAAAGGACGATTTCCCCCTTAAGTTAACCCGTATAGACCCGACGCGATATTAATATGTGCAATTAAACGAATTATAATTAATACTTTCGATGGTTTTGGCGTTATCTTTGTTATAATTTAAATGTAAAAATCAATCTTGCTTCATTACTTAAGCAAATTTTTCGATAGTAAGTCTGAGGATGCCTCTGAAAGAGGTGAAACACGTGTCACAGTTAGTCGCACAATACGTGGAATAATCAAAGTTATTTTATATTAGAATTTTATTTTTATTTTCTTTACCATGTCCGCTCCCAATGTGGAGCATGTGGACTGCTAATGGAGTTTATCTCAACAGAAGTGTTTCTACGAGAACTGCTTGTTACTCAGTTGCTCAACATCTCTTTTTGCAAAGAGAGTAGGAATAGAAGGATAGGGCTAGGACAGGACTAGTGATCAGCTAATCGCTCTCGATATGCCCCGTTCATAGGATACGATGGGTGGGAGGGAGTTCAAGGCATCACATACATCCATGCCATTGAACAGAAATTCATAAATCGATTGAAAAATCAATTTATAAAACTGCCCGTATTGGGATTCGAACCCGTGCCCTCCGTAGCGGTAGCCAACGATGTTAACCACTCGACCACACAGGCGGCAAATATTAGAATTATAATTAACCTAAAAGTTTTTTTTTATATTATAAAATTGAACGCTCAATTGATTGATTTGGCATTTACTTGGTAGAACTCCATTATAATAGGGTAAAAATAGCAGTGTATTTAGTTATACAGTTTTTTGCTCTACAAATTGGCATGAAATTGTTTCCGGCCAAAGATTCCCAAGTCAATGTTTACAGCGGCCTTTAGACAAGAAAAGGTTCCCCACCCCCGTTATATTTCATGGAAACAATACCTAATAACCTTTACATCATAAGTTGTTATCTGGTGAATCTACTTGAATAAAGTAGTAAGTTGCATCAATCGTCCGCAACGGGTTAAAATTGATCTAGAGGAGAATGGGGTGTGTGGTCACACCACCCCCGCTCTAAAATCTCGACCACCGTACCGCAAATATATATCTAGAATTTCTACTCATTTATAATCTTTTTCTGTCCCCCATACACGCGTATGTGCTTAAAAATTCTCCCTTGATCAGTGGTCCCAATTTTTATTGCGGTGGAATTGATTTTTTTTACGGTGAAATCCTTATCCTTCTTTCCCTACTACTCACTTTGAAAAAAACTGAGTAACAAAAATAATTAAAATTTGGGAATTCTTATGTTTGTAATTACTTTCAATCCCCATTCTAAATTTATTAATCTGAGATGACTTTTTAATTATATGTAAGATGTGTTAAACATTTTAATTTTGTGCTATTTTAGAATCACTTTTAATGTAATTGGTATTTTCTTTTCAATGCCAATTGTTGTTTATAACTGTTCATTTTTGTATAAATAGCATTGTTAAATTATATTTCTTATCAGTTGACGATGCTCGTAATGAGCGAAACCGGTCCTGACATATTAAATAAAGTGGAATGAAGTACAAAGGAATATTGTGTTTTTCTAATATAATGCCTTTCCACCAAGTATTGACAGTGAACACCCTAAAAGTGACCAAGTGATACAATGCAAAATCCTACACATGGACATTCGCCCACTATGCGTGTATAGCCTGTGCACGTGTTGAATACACAGACGCTAGCCAACATTTGACTGTATGCGCGGCACAGACGACCGTCTCGTAATAAAGACAATGGAATGCGACCGTGGGATTTGCGGCGAATATTTCAAACCAGCGCGTAATTCGGGGTAGTGTAATTGGGGGTTCCACTGTATTTCACATTGGGAGCGTATATATGTTATTTTACAAATGCTATTTACACCATTTTAGCTTTGCGATCCAATAAGTTGATACTAGACTTGAAAAATACTGAGAATTCCTAATTTTACATACAATATATGCTGAGTTTCATCTCTTTTGGCGTTCTACAGTTTTCACATATTTGAAGCATGTTTGAATTCATGCCGGGATGTCCCTCCCTTACTTTTTATTTTAACCCACCCCTTTAGTGTTTTGGGAGTGCGGGGCAGTATGCGGAATGGGTTAATCCTTCTCGTTTTCTAATATATCCACCCGATTACCCCACCCCCCAGCACTCGTTCGCCGTCCAGTAAATCGCCTAGATACATAGAACATTTTTAAAATGCTAGCATATCTCTGCTATTGACAAACAGACATTTAGTCTAGATTTGTATTTATCTCTTTTGAAACACATCCTTCCATTAAAATGAATGGTTCAAATTATGTACATTCACACAAGTTTTCTCACTAACGACCCGGGTTTCGCCTCTCGGCATCTTCTAGCATTCAAGTGCACGGATGAACTTGAACTGACGCTTAGTAAATGAATGTATCGTGTTTATATAAGAAATAAATGCATCATTAAGTTTAAAGCTATCGCTGGCAAAAAGAATTAACCCATGGAAATGCCTACAGATTCAATGGTGAGTAATTTGAAGAATTATATTTTTTTTTTGTTGGAAAAGGTTTTATGATTATATTTACTTACATATGGGGTATAAAAGTGAGGAATTTGGCAGATTTACCTGCTCATTCAAAGTCGGAAAGGCGGAACCCGGGTCTTACTTCCATGTTGCTATTTTCTGACGAAATATTTTGTGATCAAAAGAAGAGGATGTGAAGGGATTCTTTGATATAAATTCTTTGTCTGAAATAACTCAGTTGGTGCATTGATTATACCAGTTTGCCAAAAAAGGATTTAGGTGTGTAGGCAATTATTATTAATTCTGATTTAAAGTCAGGCAATTTGCCATTTCTATTCATTTTTATTATCGCCTGCTGTGGCCCAGTTGGTTAGACCTTGCTCTACCAATCACGCAGGTCTGGATTCGATTCCCGGTATGATCACAATGAATTTGAGAATTATTCAATTCAAAGTTGTGATCGAAGACTGGGTGTTTGTGATGTCAATTCATATCCTTTCCTCCCATCCTTCTGATTCTTTAATCACTGGGTGTAGCAATAGCGATTTGTCAATCACTAGTCCTGTTCTAGTCTTAGTCTTCTTTCCTTACTACTCACTTTGAAACAAAAGTGAGGTTGAGCGACTGAGTAAAAAACAGTTCTCGTAGAAAAAATACTTCTGTTGAGATTCCTTCATTATGAGGCTATATGCTCCACATTGGGAGCGGACATGGATATAAATCATTTTATACTCTTATTTGTGTCAGATCGGAATAATACATGTATATTTTGATATTATAATTATATGTGTTACACAAAATATCGATGCTAAAGGTTTAAATCCTAGATGCTGAAAATTTTCATTTAGAACTATCAATGTGTTACTTACCAACTTCTGCCAGAAATGTGATGATATTTGGTATTAAATTTACCTATTACATAATTATAGATTATTTTTTTAACTATATTATTGTTTTTAATGACAACTTCCTCCCGATTCCTCGTTAGTCTCTATTTATTTATTTTTTTACCATGTCCGCTCCCAATGTGGGGCATATGGACTCCTAATGGAGTTTATCTCAACAGAAGTGTTTCTACGAAAACTGCTTGTTACTCAGTTCCTCAACATCTCTTTTTGCAAAGAGAGTAGGAATAGAAGGATAGGGCTAGGACAGGACTAGTGGTAAGCTAATCGCTCTCGGTATGCTCCGTTCATAGGATAGGATTAGTGGGAGGGGGGAATTCAAGATCACATACATCCATGCCTTCGAACAAAAATTCATAAATCGATTGAAAAATCAATTTATAAAGCGTAATCGAAGCCAACAACGTTGACCGCTCGACCACACAGGCGACAAACAACAGTCTCTATACAGCTGTATAAAAGAAACAACGCTCACTTATTTAACAGTGGTGAATAGTTATAACCCACATGTAGGGGGGGCTATTCTTATGTGCATAAATAAGAAACTAGAGATGGACACTTATTTTGGCCGGTTTGAAATACAAAACACGACAAATGTAATGATTTTTTTGATAGTTTTTGACGATTGGTCAGTATTAGGGCATCCAATCCCGGAACATTTTTGGAATTCTGGGATTTCGGGATTCAAATTAGTACTGCCACAATCCCGATCACAACCCGGGATCCCGGCATTGGAGGCCCTAGTTAGTTATGCTCACAGTTGTCATCATATTGTATCTGTTAAACTCTTCACTGCTGTCATAGAATATATTTTCTTATAGTCTCTTATATCTATCTAATAAGCTCGTACAATCTCGGAAAAATGGTCATTCAATGAAAATACATCAACGGGAGTATTTTTGTTTTACGACTAACGGGTTGAACTAAATATGATGCATTCATTATAAATACATCAGTTTGAAATTTTCTGATCTCTTCCGTATTAAATGTCTAGATGCCATATCCATGCATCTGTACAGTGATTCTAAATTCTCCCACTGCTAGCCTTCATAAATATTACTTTTCTTCTCTGGCAACTTACCCCACATGTGCCACCTTTTTCCCACATTCAATGAAAACTGCTTGGAGAACCATCCCCTCAAACGCAACTGGACATTTATTCCTGGGGGGATATGGGGAGGACTATTCCCAGAACTCTCTTAATCTTTGATGCTGTAGTAGTATCAAAAATCAAAAATATTTATCTGTATACTAACTTTAATACAAATATTTGTTATGATCGTCCGTTTCTTTTTCGCCTTGAAACAAAAATATAAAACATCACTGTTGAAGTATGTAGCTTAGTTGTAAGAGGTACGCTTAGTGATCAAAACGATATGTGTTAAAGATCTTGCAACACCAATTTGAGATGCTTATTTTTTTTCAATTCTACAGTTGTAATTTCAGGCAGGGTGTCTGAGATAATATTTTTCATCAAAATTAATCATAAGTGGGTTTGATTAAAGTTTCTAGTCCTCTATGAGTATTTTTTTCAAACCAAACAGATTTTATTCAAGTTATGCAAACTCAAAACCTAGATTTTGAACATAGTTGTTCGTTAATAAAAACACAATAATCCTTTGTACTTCATTCCACTTTATTTAATATGTCAGGACCGGTTTCGCTCATTACGAGCATCGTCAACTGATAAGAAATATAATTTAACAGTGCTATTTATACAAAAATGAACAGTTATAAATAACAATTGGCATTGAAAAGAAAATACCAATTACATTAAAAGTGATTCTAAAATAGCACAAAATTAAAATGTTTAACACATCTAACATATAATTAAAAAGTCATCTCAGATTAATAAATTTAGAATGGGAATTGAAAGTAATTACAAACATAATTAAAATTTGGGAATTCTTTGACAAAGTGATACAATAAAAATAATGACATTAATAATGACAATAATATAGTGAATAGGCTTAATGATAGTTAAGAAAATTTCCCCTCTTCCAAGTAGTTGGTAAGTGTACATACTTAAACAAAATCGACAGCCAGGAAGATTCTGAAAAAGAAATTTTTCAAAGACCATATCAATTCTAACAAAGATATATATATATATATACATACCTATATATATTTTAAATTATATAAAAGAATAGTTAACAAGGGCTAATGCAATGGATAAAGTAACGGGGAACTAGCAAATATTAATTGATCGTTCAAAAGATCTGAATCAGGTAAAAATTTGAATCTATTGATTTCTAGGATTTCCTGTTTGTCTAGTTTGACAGACTTGTTATTTAAATGTAGAACTTTAAAATTTCTACTAATATCGAAAGTGTGATTATTTTTAAACAGATGGTTTCCAAATATATTGGTCAAACAGGTAGATCGTTTAATATTAGAATCAAAGAGCATTTGAGTTGTGCTAAGAAAGGGGATGAACAGTCTTCATTTGGAAACCATCTGTTTCAAAATAATCACACTTTCGATATTAGTAGAAATTTTAAAGTTCTACATTTAAATAACAAGTCTGTCAAACTAGACAAACAGGAAATCCTAGAAATCAATAGATTCAAATTTTTACCTGATTCAGATCTTTTGAACGATCAATTAATATTTGCTAGTTCCCCGTTACTTTATCCATTGCATTAGCCCTTGTTAACTATTCTTTTATATAATTTAAAATATATATAGGTATGTATATATATATATATATCTTTGTTAGAATTGATATGGTCTTTGAAAAATTTCTTTTTCAGAATCTTCCTGGCTGTCGATTTTGTTTAAGTATGTACACTTACCAACTACTTGGAAGAGGGGAAATTTTCTTAACTATCATTAAGCCTATTCACTATATTATTGTCATTATTAATGTCATTATTTTTATTGTATCACTTTGTCAAAGAATTCCCAAATTTTAATTATGTTTGTAATTACTTTCAATTCCCATTCTAAATTTATTAATCTGAGATGACTTTTTAATTATATGTTAGATGTGTTAAACATTTTAATTTTGTGCTATTTTAGAATCACTTTTAATGTAATTGGTATTTTCTTTTCAATGCCAATTGTTATTTATAACTGTTCATTTTTGTATAAATAGCACTGTTAAATTATATTTCTTATCAGTTGACGATGCTCGTAATGAGCGAAACCGGTCCTGACATATTAAATAAAGTGGAATGAAGTACAAAGGATTATTGTGTTTTTATTAATATAATGCCTTTCCACCAAGTATTGACAGTGAACACCCTAAAAGTGATAGTTGTTCGTAATGACTATTTTTCTAGCATTTATTTATTTTGACTTTGTTGTATTGTATTTAAGTTAAATTCACGTAATCTCGTTTCGTATTGGTAATTTTCTAGAATTCTAACAATTTTTTAACCATGTGAATAATTAAAAAAAAATACAAGGTTGAAAGATATCACTATTTAAGCCTCATTTAGACCAGCCTAGTACAAAACAATCTTAACGCGACGCACGGGATTTGACCGAGTGATCCGACGAGTGATTCGAGCGAGCGAGTGAATAGAAACCGCTTCTTTTTCCTCAGCCGAAAGGATACCCCCATCACCGTTAGCACGTCCTCGTTCACGTTTTCGGTGTGTCTTAACAGGCGTCTGACGAGTATTGAGTGAACAATTCACCGACAGCACTGGTTATAAAGCATTTGTTTGTTTTTTTATATTTTTTTTCGTATTTCGTATTGTATGTGTACATTTTTCATATGAGCTAAGTTTGTCACTAATTAATATCGATAATTTAATTAATTTTGACAACGGGACACGCCTTATCGGCAAGTGTATTTTTTGCTAACCGACCGGGGAGATCGAGCGTCATTAAGACGAGATTCGTATGCTGGGCGCCTTTTTTGCATTTCACATACATGTACCAACCACCCCCTGTCTCCCCAAATCGCTATAGAATTGGATAGTGCAACATCCATACTTGTCATAATTCACATATCGTTTGACAAAAGGTAACATTGGGTATTTCAATTAAAAAAACACGGGATTTTTATAACTAATCTTTTCACTCTATGCGCTTATTCAGGGTTCATATTTATTTAGGTTAATGTATAAATAATATTTATAAAAAATGGCGAAAAAAGTATTTAAAAAAAGTAGAGTATTTAACTGTCCGTAGTTTTTCATTATATCTTAAATTATATATTTACAATCACTAGTTGTCATCTATACGCTTATTTCACTCATTATATAAATTATTGAATTACCACAGATGGTTCAATTTCTGAATTATTCATTCAAAGCTTGATTATAATTTATCCAATGAAAATTACTGCGTCCTAGTAGTTACGCTACATCCGTTTGCTTTGCGATCCAATTTTAGAATACGTAGTTGAAGAAATACATATTATGAATATTATTTTTTTATTTAATATTTTTAATCCATCCTTCCCTCTATCCTCTAACTGTTGGTTACACTTCAAAGAAAGTTTGAGTAACTAAAATACAGTCAATCCTCGTTGAATAGCTAACGTTAAAACCGTATATCCATTAGAAATAATAAGTCTTAATTTATTTAACCCATTAACTGTCGTGTTATCTTATACACGTCACTTAAAAAAACGTTCCATTCACGCCAACGTCACGAAACGAATTGTTGAAAATTATTGCTGTTTTCTCTTGGGACACTTCAAATTATCGTTACTGAACGTACATGAATTTGAAATACGAAAAATGCCGGTTTTTTTTATCCTTCCAAATGCAGCAGTTGTCAAACTTTTTTATCGCATCAACGTCAGTTTAAAGTTCACATTTTTTTTTTATACAGACAGCTTTTCCCAAAAGGCATGTCATTTTTCGTTACCATAAACTAAATTATTTTTTTTCTATCGATTTTAAATTACCCATACAATAAATTGTTTCCTTATAGTCTTATACGATTCCAAAAATGGATAGTGTATACTGAATAATATGTTCTTTATCTTTGAATTTAAACTTTTGAGAAGTGGTTGTTGGCCATTAGCTCAGCGTACTTTTCTATAGAAGCAAATCATAAATAAGATCAAATTATGATTACGAGGACTGGTTGTTAGTCGTTAATTCACAAAACCATTTCAGAATGACATTGGGAAGAAGATTGTTATGTCAGTATCTAAAACATCGCCCAATAATGAAGTGAAAATACATTCGACTGTGGAAAGGGAAAAGCACGTAACCCACACATATCAAATGTTACAGGAGGCATAAAAAACGTGTTTTGATGATTTTGGGCCAAAGGCAAAATATGCAATATACACAACCTTGAAGTGCAACGGAGACTTCTAAAATGGTGTTTAATTGATAAAATATAATATTAATTAAAAAAATTGTCTAGGAAAAACCTTTTTTTCAGTCTTTATTCTTGGTTTCAATTTTCACAGGCCCATTTTTTTCATACTTAAAAGCTAAATTTAGATACTAATTCGGCATTTAAGGCTTTAATCCGTTTTGATAGAACGTGTACCAAGTTGTATACATTGCGATTATTGAAAAAAAGTTGTTTTGAAAAAACTGTGGGTTACGTCCTTTTTCCTTTCCACAGTCGATATGTTATCTGAAATATGGCTCATTTTCACAAATTCAATAGAACATGAGTAATATGTGTTTAGCGTCATGGCAATGTTCCAAATATTCTAATTTTCAAATAAATTAAGCCAATATGAAGAAAAGACTGCAAACACCCGTGACTTGATCCTGAATCATTCTGATTAGTAAACGCAGATGTCACTGCTAGGCTAGAGAATCCATCTATGTTACTAACGCCTTTGTTTATTGTCCTTTTCAAAATTGTCTTTGACAGCATTCACATTATAGATAATTCACTATAACAAGTAAATCTTAACTGGACGACGCCAGAGACGAGTTATCTCGTCGTTATTTCATTGAATTAATAATTGCAAATTATAGCTGGCGTGCTAGGTACAGATGTACTTTTTTCTATGGCAGCCAAAAGGTTAACATTGGTATTTGCTCCATTTTAATTAATGAACTTATTAATTCCTTTTAGAACACAAATCCTAGACGAGCGCTTCTTCATGTCATGGGAAATTTACCAGGTCATCTGGCATCCGGCTTCCCCAACAGATACCCACCTTCTGATCCTAGCTTCAGACAATACCATCAGGTAATTATATTTCTTATTGATTTGTCGTTTTATCATTTTTTTTGTGAGTTTCCCTTTTTCTGTCTTTTTTTATTTGCTAGGAGACACTCACAAAAAACTTCGATGGAATTTATGTATTTAAAAAATAGCCGTATTTTCTTGAATCAAATTACGTTCTCTGACTGAATATATTCAACTAATAAAAATCTCCAAATTTCAGGTTATACGATTCTGCATCAATATCAAGGCCCTTAATCAAGGTGTGGAATTGTGGCAGACGCAGTGGCCAGAGATCCCTTCCTCCAGCTACGGCATTGGGAAGATCAGCTGTAGCGATTGCTATGCCATCTGCAAACTCACCAGACTGCTCCGTTATAAGGATCCTGGCTGGGGACGGTGACGTGTATGCCATGGATGGCAGCCTTGACGACAATATAGGGTGGGTTTGAAGGATGCTGTTTCCAGATATGAGTAAAATGACTAATTCTGCCTGTACGCTAGCAAATTGTTAAGGCAACAAAATAAATGGTCAGAATTTAAATCAATTTCTGGTCAGAATTTCAATCAACTTTTGGTCATAATAAAATTCAATTTTTGGTCAGAATAAAAATGTTAACGGTCAGAATAAAAATACTAACGGTCAGAATAAAAATAATAAACGGTCAGAATAAAATTAATAAACGGTCAGAATAAAATTAATAAACGGTCAGAATAAAATTAATATACGGTCAGAATAAAATCTATTGTACGGTCAAATTTTATAAATATTTCGGTCAGAATAAAAAAAAAATGAAATTAATAATCCTTTTTTTTCAACATTCATGTTATGTGTGGAAAAGCAGACTCTATAATCTATATATTAATACTCGATAATGTCCGTCCGTCTGAATGATTGTCCGCGATTTTCCCTCCCCCTCCTCCGCCCCAGCCCCGCTGTCACCATTTTTTTATTCATACCAAATACATACTTTTTTCGTTTGTATATGGTCGCGATTTCGCCTTTTCGATGACGTCAAGAAAGACGGTCCTCCTCCCCCCCCCCCCCCCAATCCTGCTCCGCTGTCGCCATTAATTATTTTTTTTATTCATACTAAAGACATATTTTCCAAATACACTGTTTATTATTTGACGAAACAAATCAAATAGCTGAAAAAATTTCATACAAAAAAACGCCGCGACCGTGGATCGAACACAGAACTCTGGATTACCAGTCGAGCTCTCTATCAACTGAGCTAACGTCATAAATATCAAGGCGATAAAAATAGTGTATTTAAAATAAAAATTTGAAAATGGAACGATATTTGCGATTCCTACTGACTTCGATTGTTTGTATAAAAGATTCAAAAATGGAATATTGTCAAATAATGAATGACAAGGTAAATTTATGCTCAAATAGTAATATAAATAAAGTAAGCGAAATAGTTTGATAGATTGGGGTCAACGAGATTAAAATACGGCAAAGTGAGCCAAGTTAGGATGATGGGAAAAAGTGAACTGAACCCACCCTTTTTATTGCATAATTTCAATCATTTTTTCTCTAAAATACATTGTTTATGCTTTCGATGGATTCGTCGGTAACTTTTTGGAAGTTCATTTGAATATAAAATAAAAAATAACTTAGATTATTCCACGTATTGTGCTACAAACTGTGACACGTGTTTCGCCTCTTTCAGAGGCATCCTCAGACAGACTTACTTTTACTTACTGAAAGTAAGTCTGTCTGAGGATGTCCTGAGCGTTTTTTTTTTGGTTTATAACATTTTTTTTTTTTGAAAACTTTCTTTTTAAATCACATTACATCTTGATCGTATGAAAATAAATGCTATCAAAATAACAAAATCCGATTGACTAGCCAAGTAAGTTTTTCAAAAAATAAATATAAGACGCAATTATTTCAAGATTTGTTTTTAATCTAGATACATACGTGGTATAGTTAGTTGTTGGCGAAAGCATAGTTTCAGTATGATTAGTAAAATAACATCAGTAAAAATCATTATATATATTCTAAAAAACAAGTTCTATTTGGAGAATAAGTCAAAATTTTGATAATTTTGTTTTGATAAAATGTCCAATTAATTTATAATATTTTGCATGTGAAAATTGCATTTTTTATATAAATATAATTTAATTCTTTGCCCATTTATTTTCCGACTTTTTTCTCACATTCCATTGAAGTGAAAAAAAAGTTCAATAGATATTAAATTATTCTAAAAATTAGAATATTAGATTATTCTAAAAATTCCAAAATCTATATATTAATAGTCGATAAAATAATCACTTTTCACAAATCACAATTAACAATTCACAATTCACAAATGTGTGCGTACTGATGTCCTCGGGTCTTATTCTTTTTCTACGAAATATTTTTGTTAGCATACTTGAAAATTAGTTGAATAAAATATATATACTACGAAAAATGATTGTTAGCAACCTTGAACATTATTCCAAAAATTTAATAATTTACAATTTAAAAACTGCAGGGCTGTCGATATATGCGCCGAGATCGATTTATGCTACTATGAAAAATGATTGTTAGCAAACTTGAACATTATTCCAAAGATATAATAATTTACGAAATTTCTGCTACTTCGAAAAATAGTTGTTAGCAAACATAAACATTATTCCAAAAATTAGGTAATTTACGAGGTCTATTTCTGCTAATAGGAAAAATAATTGTTAGCAAACTTAACATTATTCCAAAAATTAAATAATTTACAATTTAAATACTACAGGGCAGGGCTGTCGATAAACGCCCCGATATATTTATTTTATTTTAAGAATCTCTGGCTTATTCAATAAATAGGTTTGTAATTTTCTGACTACTTAAAAATGCAACAAAAATCCCCCCGTTGAGGTCAACGGGCTTACAGCTAGTCTATATATTAATACTCGATAATGTCCGAATGATTGCATGATTGTCCGCGTTTTTCCCCTCCCCCAGCCCCATCCCCCTCCCACCACAAAGCTCCGCTGACGCAATATTTTTATTCATACTAAAGACGTATTTTCCCAATACACTGTTTATTATTTGACGAAACAAATCGCTGAAAAAATTTCATACAAAAAAACGCCACGACCGTCGATCGAACCATCGCCTGTAGATTATGAGTTGAGATCGTTACCGCTCGGGCAAACACACAACTGTCAGAATTGATCTAATTTAAATATTATATATTAAGCACACATTTAAATTATTCTAAAAATTCCAAAATACGCATACTTCACATGCATACATAAACAGTTGAATTATTCGTTGACTATTTTTGCTACTATGAAAAATGGTTATTAGCAAACTTAAACATTATTCCAAAAATTAAATAATTTACGAGGTCTATTTTTGCTACTATGAAAAATGGTTGTTAGCAAACTTAAAAATTATTCCAAAAATTAAATAATTTACGAGGTCTATTTCTGCTAATAGGAAAAATAATTGTTAGCAAACTTAAACATTATTCCAAAAATTAAGTAATTTACAAGGACTATGTTTGCTACTATGAAAAATAATTGTTAGCAAACTTAAACATTATTCCAAAAATTAAGTAATTTACAAGGACTATTTTTGCTACTATGAAAAATAATTGTTAGCAAACTTAAACATTATTCCAAAAATTAAGTAATTTACAAGGACTATTTTTGCTACTATGAAAAATGGTTGTTAGCAAACTTAAACATTATTCCAAAAATTCAATAATTTACGAGGTCTATTTCTGCTAATAGGAAAAATAATTGTTAGCAAACTTAAACATTATACCAAAAATTAAGTAATTTACAAGGACTATTTTTGCTACTATGAAAAATAATTGTTAGCAAACTTAAAAATTATACCAAAAATAAAATAATTTACGAAATTTCTGCTTCTAAGAAAAATGGTTGTTAGCAAACTTAAACATTATTCCAAAAATTAAGTAATTTACAAGGACTATTTTTGCTACTATGAAAAATGGTTGTTAGCAAACTTAAACATTATTCCAAAAATTCAATAATTTACGAGGTCTATTTCTGCTAATAGGAAAAATAATTGTTAGCAAACTTAAACATTATTCCAAAAATTAAGTAATTTACAAGGACTATTTTTGCTACTATGAAAAATAATTGTTAGCAAACTTAAACATTATTCCAAAAATTAAGTAATTTACAAGGACTATTTTTGCTACTATGAAAAATGGTTGTTAGCAAACTTAAACATTATTCCAAAAATTCAATAATTTACGAGGTCTATTTCTGCTAATAGGAAAAATAATTGTTAGCAAACTTAAACATTATTCCAAAAATTAAGTAATTTACAAGGACTATTTTTGCTACTATGAAAAATAATTGTTAGCAAACTTAAACATTATTCCAAAAATTAAGTAATTTACAAGGACTATTTTTGCTACTATGAAAAATGGTTGTTAGCAAACTTAAACATTATTCCAAAAATTCAATAATTTACGAGGTCTATTTCTGCTAATAGGAAAAATAATTGTTAGCAAACTTAAACATTATTCCAAAAATTAAGTAATTTACAAGGACTATTTTTGCTACTATGAAAAATAATTGTTAGCAAACTTAAAAATTATACCAAAAATAAAATAATTTACGAAATTTCTGCTTCTAAGAAAAATGGTTGTTAGCAAACTTAAACATTGTTCCAAAAATTAAGTAATTTACAAGGACTATTTTTGCTACTATGAAAAATGGTTGTTAGCAAACTTAAACATTATTCCAAAAATTAAGTAATTTACAAGGACTATTTTTGCTACTATGAAAAATGGTTGTTAGCAAACTTAAACATTATTCCAAAAATTAAGTAATTTACAAGGACTATTTTTGCTACTATGAAAAATGGTTGTTAGCAAACTTAAACATTATTCCAAAAATTAAGTAATTTACAAGGACTATTTTTGCTACTATGAAAAATGGTTGTTAGCAAACTTAAACATTATACCAAAAATAAAATAATTTACGAAATTTCTGCTTCTAAGAAAAATGGTTGTTAGCAAACTTAAACATTGTTCCAAAAATTAAGTAATTTACAAGGACTATTTTTGCTACTATGAAAAATGGTTGTTAGCAAACTTAAACATTATTCCAAAAATTCAATAATTTACGAGGTCTATTTCTGCTAATAGGAAAAATAATTGTTAGCAAACTTAAACATTATTCCAAAAATTAAGTAATTTACAAGGACTATTTTTGCTACTATGAAAAATAATTGTTAGCAAACTTAAACATTATTCCAAAAATTAAGTAATTTACAAGGACTATTTTTGCTACTATGAAAAATGGTTGTTAGCAAACTTAAACATTATTCCAAAAATTCAATAATTTACGAGGTCTATTTCTGCTAATAGGAAAAATAATTGTTAGCAAACTTAAACATTATTCCAAAAATTAAGTAATTTACAAGGACTATTTTTGCTACTATGAAAAATGGTTGTTAGCAAACTTAAACATTATTCCAAAAATTCAATAATTTACGAGGTCTATTTCTGCTAATAGGAAAAATAATTGTTAGCAAACTTAAACATTATTCCAAAAATTAAGTAATTTACAAGGACTATTTTTGCTACTATGATAAATGGTTGTTAGCAAACTTAAACATTATTCCAAAAATTAAATAATTTACGAGGTCTATTTCTGCTAATAGGAAAAATAATTGTTAGCAAACTTAAACATTATACCAAAAATAAAATAATTTACGAAATTTCTGCTTCTAAGAAAAATGGTTGTTAGCAAACTTAAACATTATTCCAAAAATTAAATAATTTACAAAATTTCTGCTTCTAGGAAAAATGATTGTTAGCAAACTTAAACATTATTCCAAAAATTAAGTAATTTACAAGGACTATTTTTGCTACTATGAAAAATGGTTGTTAGCAAACTTAAACATTATTCCAAAAATTAAATAATTTACGAGGTCTATTTCTGCTAATAGGAAAAATAATTGTTAGCAAACTTAAAAATTATACCAAAAATAAAATAATTTACGAAATTTCTGCTTCTAAGAAAAATGGTTGTTAGCAAACATAAACATTATTCCAAAGATTAAATAATTTACAAAATTTCTGCTTCTAGGAAAAATGATTGTTAGCAAACTTAAACATTATTCCAAAAATTCAATAACTTACGAAATTTCTGCTATTACGAAAAATAGTTGTTAGCAAACTAGAACATTATTCCAAAAATAAATAATTTACAATTTAAATACTGCAGGGCAGGGCTGTCGATATACGCCCCGAGATATTTCTTTTACTATCAGAATTTCTGGATTATTCAATAAATAGGTTAGTAATTTATTTTTCACGCCAGTAACTTTTCTGACTACTTAAAAATGCAACAAAAATCCCTCCGTTGAGGTCAACGGGCTTACAGCTAGTCTATATATTAATACTCGATAATGTCCGAATGATTGCATGATTGTCCGCGTTTTTCCCCTCCCCCTGCCCCTTCCTACCCCCTCCCTCCTCACCAGCTCCGCTGACGCAATATTTTTATTCATACTAAAGACATATTTTCCCAATACACTGTTTATTATTTGACGAAACAAATCGCTGAAAAAATTTCATACAAAAAAACTCCACGACCGTCGATCGAACCATCGCCTGTAGATTATGAGTTGAGATCGTTACCGCTCGGGCAAACACACAACTGTCAAAATCGATCTAATTTAAATATTATATATTAAGCACACATTTAAATTATTCTAAAAATTCCAAAATACGCATACTTCACATGCATACATAAACAGTTGAATTATTCGTTGACTATTTTTGCTACTATGAAAAATGGTTGTTAGCAAACTTAAACATTATTCCAAAAATTAAATAATTTACGAGGTCTATTTTTGCTACTATGAAAAATGGTTGTTAGCAAACTTAAACATTATTCCAAAAATTCAATAATTTACGAGGTCTATTTCTGCTAATAGGAAAAATAATTGTTAGCAAACTTAAACATTATACCAAAAATTAAGTAATTTACAAGGACTATTTTTGCTACTATGAAAAATAATTGTTAGCAAACTTAAAAATTATACCAAAAATAAAATAATTTACGAAATTTCTGCTTCTAAGAAAAATGGTTGTTAGCAAACTTAAACATTGTTCCAAAAATTAAGTAATTTACAAGGACTATTTTTGCTACTATGAAAAATGGTTGTTAGCAAACTTAAACATTATTCCAAAAATTCAATAATTTACGAGGTCTATTTCTGCTAATAGGAAAAATAATTGTTAGCAAACTTAAACATTATTCCAAAAATTAAGTAATTTACAAGGACTATTTTTGCTACTATGAAAAATGGTTGTTAGCAAACTTAAACATTATTCCAAAAATTCAATAATTTACGAGGTCTATTTCTGCTAATAGGAAAAATAATTGTTAGCAAACTTAAACATTATTCCAAAAATTAAGTAATTTACAAGGACTATTTTTGCTACTATGAAAAATGGTTGTTAGCAAACTTAAACATTATTCCAAAAATTAAATAATTTACGAGGTCTATTTCTGCTAATAGGAAAAATAATTGTTAGCAAACTTAAACATTATTCCAAAAATTAAGTAATTTACAAGAGACTATTTTTGCTACTATGAAAAATGGTTGTTAGCAAACTTAAACATTATTCCAAAAATTAAATAATTTACGAGGTCTATTTCTGCTAATAGGAAAAATAATTGTTAGCAAACTTAAACATTATTCCAAAAATTAAATAATTTACGAGGTCTATTTCTGCTAATAGGAAAAATAATTGTTAGCAAACTTAAACATTATTCCAAAAATTAAGTAATTTACAAGGACTATTTTTGCTACTATGAAAAATGGTTGTTAGCAAACTTAAACATTATTCCAAAAATTAAATAATTTACGAGGTCTATTTCTGCTAATAGGAAAAATAATTGTTAGCAAACTTAAAAATTATACCAAAAATAAAATAATTTACGAAATTTCTGCTTCTAAGAAAAATGGTTGTTAGCAAACATAAACATTATTCCAAAGATTAAATAATTTACAAAATTTCTGCTTCTAGGAAAAATGATTGTTAGCAAACTTAAACATTATTCCAAAAATTCAATAACTTACGAAATTTCTGCTATTACGAAAAATAGTTGTTAGCAAACTAGAACATTATTCCAAAAATAAATAATTTACAATTTAAATACTGCAGGGCAGGGCTGTCGATATACGCCCCGAGATATTTCTTTTACTATCAGAATTTCTGGATTATTCAATAAATAGGTTAGTAATTTATTTTTCACGCCAGTAACTTTTCTGACTACTTAAAAATGCAACAAAAATCCCTCCGTTGAGGTCAACGGGCTTACAGCTAGTCTATATATTAATACTCGATAATGTCCGTATGATTGCATGATTGCATGATTGTCCGCGATTTCCCCTCCCCCTGCTCCTTCCCCCTCCCTCCTCACCAGCTCCGCTGACGCAATATTTTTATTCATACTAAAGACATATTTTCCCAATACACTGTTTATTATTTGACGAAACAAATCAAATCGCTGAAAAAATTTCATACAAAAAAACGCCGCGACCGTGGATCGAACACAGAACTCTGGATTACCAGTCGAGCTCTCTATCAACTGAGCTAACGTCATAAATATCAAGGCGATAAAAATACATTATATAAATCAAGCATTTGAAAATGGAACGATATTTGTGATTCACAAACTGACTTCGATTGTTTGTATTCAAGATTGTGACGTCTGTCAAATATGAATGTGGTATATTTTACATAATATAGTTTCGACAGTTAAATGCAAATATTCCATGTGTGTCATATGCTGACGGCTATTAAATATTTTACGTTTTAACAGAGGGTATTTAGAATTTATCCCGATAATTTAATAATTTTGTATCTTTTGTTTTAAATAACGAGTAAACGAGTCTATGCTTTGGAAAAGGTAAATTTATGCTCAAATAGTAATATAAATAAAGTAAGCGAAATAGTTTGATAGATTGGGGACAACGAGATTAAAATACGGCAAAGTGAGCCAAGTTAGGATGATGGGAAAAAGTGAACTGAACCCACCCTTTTTATTGCATAACTTAAATCATTTTTTCTCTATAATTCATTGTTCATGCTTTCGATGGATTCGGCGGTAACTTGGTGGAAGTTCATTTGAATATAAAATAAAAAATAACTTAGATTATTCCACGTATTGTGCTACAAACTGTGACGCGTGTTTTGCCTCTTTCAGAGGCATCCTCAGACAGACTTACTTTTACTTACTGAAAGTAAGTCTGTCTGAGGATGCCTCTGAAATAGGCTAAACACGTGTCACAGTTTGTAGCACAATACGTGGAATAATCTAAGTTATTTTGTATTACTTTTTTATGCTTATTTATTGAAAAAACTTTCACATAAAATTAAAAGTTGATGACAGTTCCCACAAAAAATAATTGAAAACGTAATTGCACTTAAAAGTCAAATGGAAAAGTTTCACCATTTTTATGTTTGGTTCCCTTAAAGACTCATATATTCCTAAAAATAAGCTCCGTTTGGCGAATTAGTGAAGTTAATTTATTCTGATTAATTTGATAAATATGCATTTGATTGTAACATGGAAAATTGATAATTTTGTTTTGATCAAATGTGCAATTAATTTATACCATTTTGCATGTGAAAAATGATTATTAGCAAACTTAAACATTATTTCAAAAATTAAGTAATTTACAATTTAAAACTGCAGGGCTGTCGATATATGCGCCGAGGTCGATTTATGCTACTATGAAAAATGATTGTTAGCAAACTTGAACATTATTCCAAAGATTTAATATTTTACGAAATTTCTGTCACTACGAAAAAAATTGTCAGCAAACTTAAACATTATTCCGAAAATTAGGTAATTTACGAGGTATATTTCTGCTAATAGAAAAAATAATTGTTAGCAAACTCAACATTATTCCAAAAATTAAATAATTTACAATTTAAATACTACAGGGCATGCTGTCGATATATGCCCCGAGATATATTTATTTTATTTTTAGAATTTCTGGCTTATTCAATAAATAGGTTTGTAATTTTCTGACTTCTTAAAAATGCAACAAAAATCCCCCCGTTGAGGTCAACGGGCTTACAGCTAGTGAATCATTATTAGTACAAATAACACAGCATCTGATTACATACCACTCTGTTTGTGTATATAAAGGTATGGATCCACCGATGTGCTGTGGATGTAGGATTCTAAGAGGAACCATGGCTTTATGATGAATGTTGTTAGTTTTCTCCTAACATTCATATAAAAAATACTCACCTCTTTCAATTAAAAAAAATAATAGTGTTTTCCTTACAATAAGTGTATTATATCGACTGTATAAAGGAAAAAGGACGTAACCCACACATATCAAAATTTACAAAGGGCGCAAAAACGTGTTTTGATGATTTTGGGCCATATGCAAATTAATAATTATACACAACCTTGAAGTGCACGGAGACTTCTAAACTGGTGTTTAATTGACATAATCTAATATTAATTAAGAAATTATCTAGGAAAAACCTTTATTTCAGTATTTTTTCTTCGTTTTAATTTTTTACAAGGTCATCTTTTTCAAACTTAAAAGTTAAATTTAGATACTAATTCGGCATTTTCAGCTTCCATCCTTTTGATAGAATGTGTGTCAAGTTGTATACATTGTGATTATCGAAAAAAAAGCTGTTTTGGAAAATTGAGGGTTACGTCCTTTTTCCTTTCCACAGTCGCTATGAAATGTACCATAGCAATTATTTATTTAAATGTTCTTTCCAAAAATATTATCCTTTCCTTTACTCTCTTTAGAGCAGATCACAATGTATCGAATTGTACAAATAATAAAAAATAGTTGCAACTTTTAGATTATTTAAAATTATTTAATAACCAAAAGAATATCGGTTAGGCGGAAATACCGTGAACATTTTTTTAAATAAAAACTTTTTTTGACACGAAACATACAAATGCCTGGATGTGGGAAGCTAGTCTATGAAAACTGTCAATTCTTCCTTTGGGCGCGCAATAATAGTGATTCATTCAATGACCGTGGCGCTAGTAGCAACGCTCGTCCAATCGCCCATTGGACGATTTGCCGTAAGCAACTTCACTTTGCACCAATAGCAACGCAATACGATGACATCATATCATCAAAAAAAATCAGACCATCTGTCAAAATAAATATGACCGATTCCATTTAAATTCTGACCGATCCCATTTATATTCTGACCATTTAATATAAATTCTGACCATTTAATATTTATTCTGACCACTTAATATAAATTCTGACCATAAATTATTTATTCTGCCCTCTGTAATTCTGACCGATACATTATGACCATTTAATATAAATTCTGACCAGTGTAATATAAATTCTGACCGATGTATTAAAAATTCTGACCGAAACTGAATTAAAATTCTGACCGTTTAAATACGAGCCAATTGTTAAATACAGAATGGGGCAACATCTTTTCTTGTGCCTGATTAATGGATTTGAATATTCTCATGTATTTTTACCATAAAACATGGCTTCTTCCACGTTTTTACAAGTCTTTATCTAGGTCTTTCGCAATCAATTTATAATTATAGTTTTAGAATTAATTTTCTTTTAATTATGTCCCATAAGTCAGAAACTGTCAACACCTAATTAAAAATTTGGTATGTAGCCCAAAATTTATGTCTAGGTGAGCTTCTTCTTATGTAAATAGTTGGGACTACAAATTTGATAAACTTTCTTTATTATTATTATTATTTATGAAAAATAGGAAGATTTCACATCGAAGTTTCCTGCTTACCGCCGATTCTGTATTGGTTGGCATTTACTGTGTTTAATGGTATCCCATCTTATCAATAACTGGGCGTAGCGAGAGCGATTAGTTAACCACTAATCCTGCCTTAGCCTTAGCTTTCTATCTCTACTACTCTCTCTGGAAAAGAGAGGTTGAGCGATTGACAAACACACAGTTCTCGTAGAGAAACAAAATCTTGAGATACCTCCATTAGCTCCAAATTGGGAGTGGACATGGATTAAAAAAATGTTTAATAGAATTATTTAACACGTTGGGTGCTGTAGACGCACCTAGCATGTGAACACATACATTGGAGAGACGGTAATTACGTACCTGACGTGCAAGCTGATATCCTACGTTTGTATTACACGTATAGCACATTGCATGCTTTATGTTACGAGAAGGATTTTCAATAGTTTCATATTTTTAACACGTCTCAAGTAAAGGCTTTGAAAATCGCCATTTTTTCAATGTGTCGGAATAAATTGCAATATTTTATCCGCAGTGAATGTGTTAATAACCCTGAAAATAATTTTACACATCTTCTTTTAGAAATGCTCATCCAAATCTTGTCGGACCCCTGAGGATGTTTCCACCGGCAGACGATAATTACGGTGCTGAATCGTGCTCTATATTACTCCTCGGAATAAACTTACTTATCGTAGCAACCTGTGGTGGAACTCTCTACCATTGTCTGCTATTATCTGACGATCAGGAAAAGGAAAAGGTATAGTGTTTTTGTTCGTTCCTACCCACCCTGTAATGTAATATGATTACATAAAACTTTGCTTCAGTCATAATATATGAGACGCCAATTGTGAGAGCTATCTGGTTGATCAATACATTGTGCTGAGAGGCAAATACCTCAGAGAGGAGCTTTGTATTTTTTTTAATATTTGAATTTTCTGTCATGTTTTGTTGTCTATTTTTTATTCCTTAATATAATGTCTATATTAAAATCTTATTATTTGTCGAACGCACAGCACATGTTATGTATTCTCCATTTACAACAAATAAATATCTAAAACTGTCACATTAATGTATTTTTCTTTCAGTTGAATTCCTCAAACCCAATCAACAACGCGTTGCAAAATCAGTCATTGTACGTAATCGAAGCGATAGAACTTGACCTTGGTCTCAACATGAGCGATACAGATCCCAGCTATACTTGCCCAATCTACTTGACTGCGGTAATAAACCCTTTATTATTTTTTTGTAGTAAACAGTATCGTCATACTGTCAGAAAACGTCAAGTCAAAAATTGGGTGTTGTGAGTTATAAATGCAGATTGATAGATTTAAACACACTCTATCGTCTGAAAAAACAAGCTCACTCATATTAAATTTATTTATTTTTATATTTAAAGAATTGATAAGAACTAATTAAATTTTATTGGCAGTTATTACTGGCAGAAACATATAAATAACTAAACACTCTTTAGCTGTACAAAATTCTTATTTTTACTGCTACCCAAAAAACAATTAGAGTTTTTGAACTGTAAACATTTTGGCTAATTGTTATTTCTTCATTTGTCTTATTATCTACGACCACGCTACATTTCAGTTCGCTTCATGATATTCGAAAGTCAGTTATCTCAAAACAAAGTATTTTGATTTAACAATTTCTGGCAGTTTACCAATGAAATTTTGTAATTTAAGTTTAGCTGCTGAAAAAATCTAAGTCAATATTTAATTTCAGGGTCATAAAACTATTCAAAATTATCAAAAACTATAATATATTTTTAATAGTTTTACGGTCACTAACTGCTTTCATTTCTTATACATATATAATTTGTTTAATAATCTGGTAATTCATTTTGTTATCGTAAACCATATATGTACCTATATTCCTTCTGATTGTTGAACCCTGGTTGATTGCCAAATGTTGACAGCCATTACATGATATATAATGTAAAACTTTTTTTTAACAACCGTGAACTAAATTTCAGGACGAAGGAGTAAAGAATCGGTATTTTTGCCATCATGAAGCTGGCGTCCACATCATCACAGTTCCATTTGTTAACCAACTTGAGACTTATTTTAATGGAAACGATGGTAAGGTTCTAAGATTGCACACACTCTTTTAACGAACAAAACGCTTACATATTTCTGCCGTCAATCTTCCTGCAATAATTGTTTGTTTTGCTTTGAATTGATAAGCCATTAACATATAACATACATAGATAACATAAACATATTTTATTACTACATTTTAGACTTTTTATCTATCTGTACGTTCAAAATCGATACAAATCCTTTCCTAATTTGGTCGTATTGCATGACACTTTGATATGGTCTCACAATCCAACTTTGATTTAAGAACTTCAGCCAACACTACAATTATAAATTAATACAATACATAGACATAAATATTGTAGCCAAATGAGAGTTTAATTATGCATTTTATTTTCCAGAGGACATAGACAATCTCCTTCCCACGATGGACCAGCAAAGCACAGCCGAATACGTCATCTGCACTAAGACGTCTAAGACCACAACTGCAAACCCACCTCTCGGCTTAGGAATCACTTACTCACCGCACGCTCTCATTGCGCTGTTGGCCGACGGCCGATTGGTCACCAAATTACTCGACGGGGACCAGCTTGGTGAAATGCTGCTGGACGACTCTGTCGATATGACAAGAGACACTTTCAGATTTTTACCAAATAGAAGCGACACGAATATTTCACTGAAAGAGGTACTATCCGAATATATTTATCATACTCATGCAAACATTAGGCAGATGCTATTTTTTTAATTATCAGATAAATTAATTTGTCAGATAAAGCCTCAACAATATTTGATCTTTAAACCAGGGCTGTGGAGTCTACAGTTCTAGAACACCTGAAGATGCCGAAAGGCGAAACCCGGGTCATTAGTGACATAATTTGTGTGAATGTACGTAATTTGAATGATTCAAATTTAAGTGCAATATTAATCTTTAATTAAGTCTTTTATTAAACCAATTATATGGATTTATGCGCAAATCCTCCGGAATATAAATTACTTCAATTTAATTCAGTTTTTCATAAAATAAATACTAAAAAAATATATTAGTCAAGGTGTCAGATATTTAAGATTTTTTAAATCATATGAGGTGAGGTGAAGATATTTACTTGAAGTCACTCGAAGTCAACTAAAGGAGAAAAAATATCACACACATTCGAGATCTCAAATCTATATTTGATATTGATTTTCAAAGGATTTCAACTCAGACCCACATGTTGCCAGGGTAAAGCTTCAGTCAGGTATGACGGCAATGAGTTTCATACTAGTGGAACATCTTCTGAATCCTATTGAAGAAGAGCCAAAGTCCCTTTTGAATAGATTTAAGGTTAAGCAAATTATCCTTGTCCAGATTCTATTTCAGTTCACTCATAACATGTTATGCACGGTAAAGAAAAACAAAAGATACCCAAGATGTAGACTGTGTAATACTATTAGTTCATTTTATTTTCCAGATCCAGAAGGTTCCGTTCGACTCGCAAATACGTCAGATTTTGAAACGTGACATGTCACAACCAATTCTCAAGATGTCCACAAAGACTGAACCCACTGTTCATGAATGCTTTGAGGTTAGTCATAATTTTAATTTTCTTCAAGTCTATCTATAATTTCATCTTCAAAACAACACCTGAACTGGAAAAAATAGAAGAGATATTTCAAACAGAATTAAATTTATGTATATCGAATTTTAATCTTTCAAATGTACACTTTGCGTGTTTCTAAAAACTATTTACTAACCGACAGTTCAGGTTCATCCGTGCACGTGAGATCGATGCACATTTAATCATAAAAGAATCGCATAGCATTAATTTTAATCCAGCACCCATCTGCTTACATTTTTGCAGTAACGGCCATTAGCTGCGTGCACTAGAACAATTAGAAATAGATATAATCAAGACAATGACATCTTTAATGACCCAACAATTATCCAAAAATCCTTACAAGACGCTGATGTAACTAATTAAAAATAATCACATATTCATTGTCGTCCCAAGAAAAACTAAAGTAAATTTATTAAATATAATACTTTATTTTTTTGCAATTTAAATCAAATTGTAAATGATATTTTGTGTATTTCTTCTAAGCAAATTACCAATTGTTTATTCCACTCTTATAATTATATTGTATTCTCTTATTCTCTTATAAAATACACATCCTATCCTGAGGGCTAAACTATAGGGCCCATAAAAATGTTTCCCATTTGCTTGTGACCATTTATCTTTCCAACCTTGACAGTTGCTGACTAGAGCCACCCACGTGTTTCACTCCGAGCTCTTCGTAAAGCACGAGAAAGCACGTAAGGAACTCGAAAAAAGAGTACTAACTCTGCGGCTCCTCAAAAAGCACCAGATCCTCGACTTGGAAAAGTGGGAAACCGGCCGGGCAGTTGTAGAAGAAGAAGCCGCCAGATTGCAAGAAAAGTGCAGAGAAACCTGGGAGAGACAGCAGATGTTGAACAAAAGGTATATAGATAATGGTTTGACATGATTGAACTTCATTATCATGGCATTACTAATTACATATTTTTCATTCTAAAATGTCACTTACTGTTGAAATATCAACCCTTGTGAGCTATTTTTCATTGCATTAGGTTTTGTTCATATATTTTGATTATTTTTACTATTGCTACAGACAAATAAAAAACATATTAATTTGTTACGAGTCAATCTGGAAAGAATATTACTATTATTTCAAGTATTAGGTACACTTTTTTAGAAGGTAAAGCTAAAAACGTATATGAATTTATTCATTATTACTTTTTATAGTCATTTTTTCGATCAATTTCTTTTTGAAGGCATGGGTGTTTGTGATGTTTCAAAAAATTCCCTACCACCCTTCCAATCCTCTGAGTAGGCGTAGCGAGAGCGATTAGTTAATGACTAGTCCTGTCCTAGCCTTATCCTTCTATCCCTACTACTCTCTTTGGAAAAAGAAAGGTTGATCGACTAACTAACAAAACAGTTCTCGCAGAAAAACTTCTGTTGAGATACTTCCATTAGGAGGCCATATGCTCCGCATTGAGAGCAGACATGGATGAAAAATATATATATTATATTAACATGAATGGTAAAAATACCACCAGTAGTCTTTGTATCTTTCGTGTGTATATAATATGTTAATTAACATTTCACTATTATATTATTAGAAATGTAACGTAACAGCAAAATAGTTCAAAGAAATTGCTTACTTTTTTACATTATGTGTAATCATTCATATTTTTCTTGCAGGTGTGAAAAAATGCTAAGAGCTCTCAGACAGAAGCAATCAGCGCCATCTATTGCCGAACGAGAAATGTCGAATGAGCTTCGTCAGTATCAAACCAGATCGGATCAGTTCAAGAACCAGATGGAGAAGATCAAACAGAAGCAGAAGTATCAACAGCATCAAGTAAGTATAGAGGAATATCAAATCAGCCAAGGCTTCTCAATATATTTTATTATTGTGCATATTTTCATGGCTTGGTGTCTATTAGTGCACGCATGTTCATTAACCTTCTGGCTAAAAATACGTCTGTACCTAGCACACCAGCTATGATTTGCAATTATTAATTTAATTAGGTGTTGACGAGATAACTCATCTCTGCATGGAAAATTTGACGATATATTTCGTCTATAGCAGTCATCAAGATGAACAACCCTGTTTATTCAGGCACCCTGCCGATATATTTTCTGCAGCCATTATATATTATCAAAAATTAAAAAAAAACTGCATAAAGATCAAGATTAACCTACCAACATTTATGAGTGATTCAAAATCTCCACCTGTACCTAGATATTTGACATTTTAAACATCAGAGAAAATTTGCCATCACTAGATTTATAATATGAAGTAGGTAGAAGATGCTTAAATGTGTTGCAGCGTATATTAATTACCATCCCAAATTTTCGCGGAAAACCAGTGATCCGCGGAACATAGTTTGGGAAACCCTGGGCTAGGCTGTCAACTCACCGTTTTTCAGATTTGTCTGATTTATCAACCACATTAAACAACTGTTGAAATTTACACACATTGCTTTTATTTACTTTTAGATGCATAACTGGGATGCCAACAGACTGAAGAAGGAAGTCCTGCTCGGCAAAAATCATAGCGAGATAATAAAAACAACATTAGAACAACAGTAAGTATACATACAAACTTTGTTTTATCGTTCAATTTCATAATTTCACTACATTCAGAATATTATTTATGTTCGTCTACACACTTCACCTTTATGCCTGGTCCGTGGCCAAGTGGTCAACATCTTTGACTTCAGTTGCGGTGCTCACAGTTTTGAATTGCATTACGGACTGTTTGATAAATTATTTTTTAAATTAATATATCAATGGTGGGATGTTTACTATTCGTATCCCAGATTCGTATCAAAGTTGACTTGTGATGACCATTTTCACTTCTTTACTGAGGAACATTAAAACTGAATAAAACGACAAATGTTGAAAATAATGCATTTCATATTAATGAAGCTTTAAACATTGTGTATTGTTTTTTTTTCTATTCTATTTTATCATTTTCTTTTAATTTAAATAAATATATTTTTGTGTCATGGTTTTTGCTAACGTTTCAATAAATTTAATTGAATTAAGATAAATGACTAATTGATGAGATAAAAATAATTATCACTTTTTTACAACTCAGCTTTGGATGTGTCAAAACTTTGGTCAGCCATATCTCAAAACTATCAATTTCTAGTTATAGCACTGTGAAACTAAGCTATTGAATTATAATTTAGTATAAACTTAGGAAATTATTTTTGTCTTGATAACAGTATCGAGAAAAAGATTCGATAATAATACTTTCTCTGTAGTACATAATATCTTCTGTATTGATAATTCATTACATATTTTTATTTTTTCTTTCAGAAATGAGCAAATCAGAGAGATCATCCAACAAATCAACACCATGAAGACAGAACTCAACTTGTCATAATATCGTTGTTCATTTCATTAATTTTATTTTACTTTGTAATCAAATAAATCTGTAAAATAACAAAAGAACTTTTGTCAGCTTCTTGTCAAGCAAGTCTTCTTGAATTCACAATAGACAATTGCTCTGAATTTAATTATTTCATATTTTTGTACAGTAAATTTGAACCTGTCAATTTTTCTTCATTAAATTAAATATGTTAAATTTTATAATTTGTTGTTTAAGTTCTCGATGAATTCTTGCCCCAATTGGTTTATTGTGTTGTTTGGTGAAATAAATGTATTAGTTTTTATGGGTATTAATTAACAAGAATCATCTAAAAAGCTCTACTTTTCATAATACTTCTATTCCACAAAATATCAAAATGCCCCACCAATCAATTGGCGATCACCAGTCTTTTTACTCCCTCGTAAGTCATTCCAGCTTAGCGAAATCGAAATCAGACAGATTCAAGATCGTTGTGGTACATATCATGAATGATGGCAATCTGAATGTGAAAAGTCTTGTCTCACTTTTGGCGACTACTATGGTAGGGTTATGATTGTTTGACCTTTTAAGGAATAAGGAGGTAAGAGAGTGGACTAGTGAGCTCCTCATAGCATCAATCAACAAACAATGATGGACCAAGATCGGAAATGTCCTGCAGATACCCTAAAGGAGTCTGAATCTCGTCTGTCTCATCTGTCACACGCTTTAATAATATAATCCCGTAACATCATGTGACCCAACATCCACTCCAACAAACCCGTATTTTAACAGGTAAAAGATTTCATCGATTGTTAGACGATAACATAATCTTACAAGTAGCACCCGTTTGTATTGCATATCTTTTCATGATTGAGGATGGTATTGTTGGAAATTTAATAAAATTCCGAGTGCGTCTATTTAAATTATTTAATTTTATAGATTACATATTAACTTAGATATTGAAAAGATTTGCTATTGAACTTTTAACATGTGACGCCCTTCATTCGAATTTGTGCTTGATGTCTTTCCATTGTTTCTGGAAGCAAAAGAAAATAATCCAGTCAGAACATGTTAACAGAAAAATAAAACAATACTTTTTCCATATATATTTATGACTTATAATTGCGTATTGTTACATATTCTTTTTAAGTTTATTAAATAAAATACATTTGCTTTTATAATACGAGCCACTGAGAAGTGAAGTGAATCAAGTGGTATTTTAGTAAAAAAATAATTAGATGCGGTAAAATATTTTACACGTCTTAAAGTATTGTAAAAGTGAAATTATCTTAGCAAATACACACTGCAATAGTGTTTTCTCCCTAAGATTAAAATATGTAGACGTGATTCTATTTAAAAGTCCATTAGAAAAGTTTACCATTATGATACTTGGCTCACTTCACCTCTCAATGGTTCATATGATTGTGAATAATAGTACAAGAGGGATATATAAAACAACTTTTTCCCCGGAGCACTGCGGATAGCTTTGATATTGAGCGAGATCCTTGTTTACGTTATGGCAACCCCACTGCTGTTTATAATTGACATACATTTGAATTTATTAATCATGTTCTGTTTTTTCATCAAACTTCAAATATATACGGCAAGTATTTAAATGATGACTTTAACTAACAAACATAGACCACTTGGATATCAAATCAAAAAACATACTGGTGTTGGACACTGGGAGGTACTGGCAGCGCGGCCATAATGAATAATGGAGACGAAGTACTGAAAAATATTTCTTATTTCGCACAATTTAGCAGCATTCTTCATATTAATGTGTGATTTTAACGCGACTCTCAATCCCTCAAAAAATAATTTTAAATCGTGGCATTGTTTTTAGCGTAGTTTGAAAAGTTTTTCACCTCAATAATCCATAACTAGCTTTAACACACAATTACCCAACTTTAAATATAGGTTAGGTTTTGTTTAATTTTTCTGTGGCAATTTCTATTTCTTCTTAAATAAAAAGGAGCAACTATCCAAGTGAAATTAGCTCACCAATATCGTATTGAATTGCCTAATAGTATAGATAGTAGGTTTTTATAAATCAATCCAAAGAAACCGTGTTTTCCATGGAACCAGTGGAAGAAATAAATGAGTAAATATGTCGTGTTTTTGGTCAAAAAAATCTTTAAAATATAGTGAGACTTTAAGTTGTTAAACACATGAAATAATAACTCAAAACGCAACAGTTTTGACGAGTATTTTTTGTAAATAGTTGAATTCGAAAAATATTATATAACTTGTGGCAGTTCACGCTTACCCCTTTATTCAGATTGTCGAAGATCGCATCAGACCCCATATCGATTGTTCTTTCGAAGAAGAATGTGCCAGCCATGACGACGAGAATGAATGTTGACGTCCTCTTGAACGCAGCTCGGTAAATCGTGCCCAACATTTTGAATAATTTGGTTTCGATATCTGTCAAACGAACAAAATGTCAGGGGCCCTCTTAACACGTAACGTGAAGTTAGCTTCGAATGTTGGTTAGTTTAGTACTGCCAGCCTATAAGGTATCAAAAAAAGAATCTAAAATTCATTTCATTTAAAATAAACTGTAAGGTTTCCACAACTTCCTTACAAAAAAACTTTCATATCATAAGCACCTCAGAAATTCTATCGTTAATTCTAGGCACAGCAGGTAGTTGCTTTATAAACATGATACACAATCATAACAGATTGTATAAATTTGTTTAACTGCTTATTTAACTAGACTGATAATATCGCTTTAACAAAAACTGAAGACTTTTAACAAACAAAGATAAACTGTGCTCATAGTATTCAAAATGCCAAAATTGGGTATTTGTTTTTACAAATCTGGCAAATAATGCTGATCAGCTGTCAAATGTTAGTTACGTTTTTTTGCATACTACTTACTGTTTGTTAACTATTTGCCTAAATTCACATTGCTTGCATTTTTGGTTGTTATTCTATTGCACAAACCAGCTTGAACGGTTTGCAGCGATAAGCTGTTATTACGATGTTTCGGGGGAAGTAATGGATTTTTATATTATTTTTATACAGCTAGAATATTTTAAAGTGATTGAATCTGCTTGAAGCAAACTTTGTTTCCTTAAAGTCTGTATAAATAAGCAATTGTTTGGATAAAAGAATTAATGAACGATGGAGAGTAAAATATATTATATTATTTTATTGCGAAGTACTTGCTGAATTAAGAGAAATGTAATATGTTGATTGTTATAGTTGTAAATTTTGGTTTTGCCACTTGGTTAGTTTGAATAGAAATTTGGCTACAGACGTGGAGCCTGCCACTTAAAAAAATACAAATATCTTCGTATTTTCGATGAAATTTCATTTTTATTATAAAATGAAATTTGATAAAGTTTGGTTTTCGGAGTTTTGTCCTTTCTTACTGGTCTTACTGTCTGTTTGTAATTTTTGTTAATTATAAAGTCATCAATAGAAAAGAAACATTTGTAAATTACATTTTAAATAAGATATGTAAATCACCATTGTTGAATTTATTTCCATTATTTATAATTTAAGAATTATAATCATTTTTTTATTATTCGTTAACTTAACTATGTTATGTCTGATAATGCTTTTCAAAAAGGCGAAACAAGTGTCACATTTTATAACACAAGTGGAATAAAAAAATATCAAATTTTATTTTATTTAAAATATATTTCATCTCCCGGCACGACAAAAATTCAGTGTTCCAGTGCGTCATATTTCAAACCAGTTTGGACCATTTTCGTTCGGAATTGGTTGGAAACTTGGTTTGACAGTTATGGCAAAAGAACATATTTAATTAAAACTCAAAGTTCATTGTTGGCGTTGCAACAAAAGTGTACAATAATAGATCAGTTTAAAAACTCAATTGCAAGTACAATTAAATAGGAAAAAAATCGTGATGGCTGTTCGATTGATTGCTAGGTCTTACTTTTCTCTTTTAGGTCGGTTAGTATGATATAATTTAACTTGTTTATCGAATAATATTCATGTATTGTTGCATTGTTTTAAATAAATTTAATATCTCGAGTCATAGTAGGTATTTTCATATCGGCATATTTGTTTATGAAAATACATAATAAATTATTGTAGTACAGGATTTTTTCATCTATTCAATAAAATAGGGAAGTATTGCTTAGTCTAGTATCATTTACGAAAAAGCATATTGTTGGGACTGGTTAAAATATGGTAGTATGTTTCTTATCACTTTGGTAAGTGAGAACGCTCAGTACGTTCCATACTAATATGGGGTAAATATAAATATACAATATGCTACTCTATTTCTCCTAAAAAAATTACTAATTCTGCAATAGAAGCAATGCTATGCTACTCTGTTTCTATTCGAAAAAAAAAAAATTTCCCTTTATTACAATACAGTTCTGTAGGTAATTGAATTGCGATTAAGAAAATATTAAAATCAGGGAAGCCAATAATTGACACAAATATAAAAATTCTACATTATGGGGCAATTTAGAACAAACTATAAGTCAAATTTGAAATATTGCGACGAATTTTCGTAAACATAATTCATAATTCGATATTTAATTGATTTTTGATTGGGTTTGTGATATTTTCGTATTAGCAATTAAAATTTATTAAGAAATGCATAATTTTTTTGCAAATTTGAAAAAATTTCAGGTAGAAAAAAAATAGCACACTTTAAAAAACCATTTTTTAGCATTAATTTCTACAATGCATATTGCTATTAAATTGAATAGGAATCGAAAAAAAGTGCTCTTTTGTATTGTTTAACCACGCCATGCACATCGACCGTCCAGTTCGTTAATCAGACAGCTATAAATAACCTATTTTGAGGTAATATAAAAAGCAATATGGTCATCGTAAATCTAGTATGTTTCACATGTACCCAAGATTTATATATTTTTTTTGATGGGTGTTTACAGATTAGGTACTGGGATCGGGTTAATCATATATTAATCCTTATACACGATTTGCATCGATGAATGCCCTACGGTCCGGTACGGCAGTGCTCCGCAACCGGTGTGCCACGGCACACTGGTGTGCCGCGAGGCGATGAAGGGTGTGCCGCGGCGCGAATCTCTAATAAATGAAAAAAAAACAAACAATTTGGTCGATACTACAAAATATTTTGATGACACTATCACAGAGAAGCAGAAATAATTATTTTTTGGTTAGAAGAATATTTTATATGTACAGTCTGCGCAAGAATGTTTAGCGCACCTTGCGAAAATTTAATTTTGTATTCTAAAATGTCGTTTAAGAGTAGAGATGAATTATTTCTTTATAAATATCATTACAAATTTGCCTAAGCATGTACCCATATCTAAAATATAACTTCTTCATTTTAATAACCGATGCTGAAAATTCAACTGAAGTGGGAAACTTACAAACTTTTCACTACGTTGGTGTAGCCTTTTAACTGATTATTTTTTTTTGTAAATAAATCTGAATAACCTGAAAGTTTTCTTTTAAGATAATCTCCATTAGGAGTACATGTGCTCTACATTGGTAGTGGACATGATTATAAAATATCCATATGGTTCTTTTGTGGTTTGTATCATATATAAACACAAACTAATGTAATTTCCAGTGTTGAAATGGTAAATAAATAGGTACCAGGTCGGTCATTGATTTCTTTCCTATTTTTTTTTGTATCCGTCTGAAGTTAAAAAAATAACAAAGTCAAAACAGTGGCAGGGAGATGCCCTGGCTGATTTTCAGGTGCTAGGTCGCCGACCTAGCCCAACTTGGCCCCACTACACCACTGGTAATTTCTGTATATTATGCAAATGCTCACTTGTGGTGTGCCGTGAAATTTTGGAGAACAAGTTGGTGTGCCTAGGAAGATAAAAGGTTGCGGAGCACTGCCGTACGGGACCAGTGATTATGGTACATTTCGCGATAATCCGACAGGGTTACACTGATTTATGATAATAGTATTCAAAATATGAATATTAGCTTACAATTTGAGATACCGATCCATAATTTTATTTTCGGTTTCGATAAATATTTTCGTCGTAATGAGTCATATAAACATCTGCGTTACAAGATGGACTTTTGGGATATTTTTGGGAAAAATTTGAAAATGGATAAATTTGCCCTTCTTTCATAAAGCTTGTGCATCACTGTGTTAGGTGAACTGTAATAAATCAGCTTTATCCACCATACAATATATTTCAATGGGAATACAGTTTTTTTTTTTAAACAAATGAGTATTTCGGATAAATTTGTATTATATGCAAGTATTTCATTATAATATTTTGTTAATAAAAACACAATATTCCTTTGTACTTTATTCCACTTTATTTAAAAGGTCAGGACCGGAATGAAGTGGAATAAAGTACAAAGGAATATTATGTTTTTATTAATTAATATAATGCCTTTCCACCAAGTATTGACAGTGAACACCCTAAAAGTGAATTATATTTTGTATAGTAACATATGTGGTATATTTACTTATCACTATTAATATGCTGCAGCCTACAGAATGTAGCAAAAACTGGCATATGGCCCAGACGAAAAAAAGGTTGAGTATCGCTGCTTTAGACATTTATCAGCATTGGTATTTTTTTTGGTGTCATTTTATAATTATCTGATCACTGGAAAATTTTGAACTGTATATTTAACACCAATTTCGATCTTTTAAAGTTGTCTGACTAATTAACTGGAAAAAAACCTACAAGAAGTGCTTGTTACTCAGTTTACTCAACTTCCCTTCTCCGAAGTAAGTAGGAATAGAAGGATAGAGGTAGGACAGAACCAGTGGTGAAACTTATCATAAAATACCATTTTTCCCCCTGTTGTAATATGAAATATATAAAAATTAAGTACACTTACTGACAGCTTTTTCAACTCATAACTTGACAATAAGCATATTTTGACAGGAAATGGTGCCCAATCCCGAGGGATCGCCTCGTTGGCGGCTCTCTCCGACACTCACCAGATGCTCCAGAAAACCTGCAGAGACTTTGCAGATGGAGAGCTCAAGCCCAACGCTGCAAAATTTGACCGAGAGCATTTATATCCTGGAGAACAAATTAAAAAAATGGGTGAACTTGGGCTGATGGCCATTGCTGTACCGGATGAATTCGGAGGCAGTGGACTTGATTATTTGGCGTATTCGATAGCTTTGGAGGAAGTCTCTCGAGGATGTGCATCTGCTGGAGTCATTATGTCGGTGAATAATAGCTTGTATCTTGGACCAATCATGGGTTGGGGAAGTGACAAACAAAAGGCTGCTCATGTTGCTCCGTTCACAAATGGTAAATTACTATTTATTCATATTTTGATTAGTTTTATCCACTTAGCTACCAGGTCGAGAAGGTGGTAAAGATTCGATAGCCGAGTGGTAATGCTCAAAAAATCATGGTTTTCTGAAATATCTTCATTCTCTTTTGCACACCTTTTATAGAGAAAACTTTTCTTAGACCTTTTCTTACTACTTACATGTGATATGCAAGAATGGTTACATTAAAAGACAAATAGGAAGATTTATCTTTCACATTTAATAACAATTCGAGCCCAGATCTTTATCGTTTTCATTAGTTAAATATGACACAATGAAACATGCTTTAAAAATGAATTACTTCATGCATCCCATACTAGACATTTCATATTGACTGTGGAAAGGAAAAAGGATGGAACCCACAGTTTTTTCAAAGCAGCTTTTTTTCGATAATTACAATGTATCTAACTTGATACACGTTCTATCAAAAGGATGTAAGCTGCAAATGCCAAATTAGTATCTAAATTTAGCCTTTAAGTTTGATAAAGATGAGTTTGTAAAAAATTTAAACCAAGAAAAAAGACTGAAATAAAGGATTTTTCTATACATTTTCTTTAATTAATATTAAATTATGTCAATTAAACACCAGTTTAGAAGTCTCCGTGCACTTCAAGGTTGTGTATAATTCATAATTTGCATATGGCCTAAAACCATCAAAACACATTTTTTGCGCCTCCTGTAAAATTTGACATGTGTGGTCTATGTCCTTTTTCCTTTCCACAGTCGATATACATGGCATATAATCGTTGGACAAAGAAGTAAAATAAATTAATATCCTTAATTAAAATTGTTCTTAGGTAGCAAAGTAGGATGCTTTGCTTTATCTGAGCCAGGTAACGGATCTGACGCAGGAGCGGCATCCACAACTGCCAAGTTATCCGGTGACTCTTGGATCATTAACGGAACGAAGTGCTGGATAACCAATGGTTATGAAAGCGAGGCGGGTGTAATATTCGCAACGACTGACAAAAGTTTAAAGCACAAAGGTGAGCTGATGAATTAATTATGTTTATTTTTAGATCATACTCGGTTAGCACACAATGTCTGGGAAGCGAGTCTGTACTTTTTATTCTGAATGATGTTCACCTGCAAGTAAATAATTATTATCTGAACACTTGATCAGCGGGTTGATTACACGTGTGCATAAATTTAACGCAGGCTATTTTTTGGAGATTATTTTGTTAGTATTGCACTTAAATATTTATATCTCCTGTATTTAACCACTCTAAAGCTAACGACCCACCGGTGTGTCGCATACCTACTAACCACACACGCTACCCACCAGTGTGTTGTCATTATTACGACATCAATAAATACTTTTTAGAGTTTGCATCATTGAAAAAGGGTCCGACATCTCTTAAAGACTCACAAAACGAATATTAAGTTTTTAGAAAATTGCTAGCTTACAGGACAAAAAACGTTATTTTTTTCTAGCTGTTAATGGGTTAAAGTCTTTTTTTTTACTCAAATATAGACTCAACAATCTATATATCGTTACCTTACTTTGAAAAGATTATATTTGCACTTTGCCATGTTTTGAGATACAAGCGTTTGAATATTTGACTAATCATATTTTGAAATTGAAAAGAAAAAATGCACTTTCAATGATAAGCAAGTATATACATAATTATTTTACTAATTTTAAGCAAATTTTATTTTATTTAAACCCTATATACTTAAATTTGAATCATTCAAATTATGTACACTCCCACAGATTTTGTCACTAACGACCCGGGTTTCGCCTTTCGGCATCTTCAGGCGTTCAAGCGCACGGATGAACTTGAACTGACCGTGCGCTTGAACGCCTGAAGATGCCGAAAGGCGAAACCCGGGTCGTTAGTGACAAAATCTGTGGGAGTGTACATAATTTGAATGATTCAAATTTAATATTGAAATTCCACCAAGCACCTTCAGTCGAAATCTTAAATTATACCCTATATACCTGTAGATAATCAGTGCTTAAAACTGTAATAAGAAACTTTTTGCTCTGAACTGACAACAATAATTGAATTTGAAAAGGTTTTAACGTCCAGTTGAACTTTCTACACTTGGTCTGTAGTATGCGTTTGACAGTTAACACCTACCGATCGATTGTCTAAGCTGAATGTTGTCGAAACTTCATTCAAAAGATTTAAGTTTTATAATAATATACTGAGTTGTAATACTGTAAGAGGAATGTTGTTTATAAATCGATTATAAAAAGTCATATTGTTTCTTAAAAGCTTGTAAAATTACTGTATGAAAGAAAGTGTGTAGATAGGACTTATGAATCATGCTAACTTCTTTATTTAAAAACGTATGACTCTGAAATTAATATATATGTTAGATTGTGGCAAATACAACATTTTCCAATCAAAGGGTTATTTTATGAGAAAATGTCAGTTAGAACCTTTTCAAAGTAAGGTAACGATATGCCGAGGTTTGAGTTAAAATCACCATTATTTTTATTTAAAATAAATGTATATATTGATTTATTTATTTAATTAACATTGCACAAGGATGACAAATTATAAATTTAAAACTTTTACAATGAAGAAAAAAAAATAGTACAATTTAATATTAAAAGAAATAGAAAAAAAAAATAGCAATGAAGTCAACTGAGTAAGCTCCGACGAACTCTAATACATAAAATAGTATTTGTCGGAACTCACCCACGTCTACGTGGAATATTGTTGAACACCGTTAAAGCTCTCCCCAGTGGCATCCCCATTGGCAGGTTGGTTCTACACATTGGGAGAACAAACAATTCATGTCCACGATTTCTCAAAAAATAATCAGGTACATTTAGATTCACATTCTCAAGAATGGTGGAATTCTCATTTTGGCCTCGTATAAGTCGAAAGAAATATATGGCCACAAACATTTCTCGTCGAACGTTCAAACTATAAAAGTTAAGCATGCCTAAGAGAAAGTCAGTTGGATAAAGCCATGGGTAATATCCATACACACTCATATAGAGAAGTCTCAAAAATTTCTTCTGAATCTTCTCCACCATAAGGGTATATTTATAGTTTATTATACACTTGATCTTAGAAGAATTAGCTAATCTTATCAGTTTGTGTATAAAAAAAGGTGATGCAGGTTTACCGATGTAGAAATGTTGACAGTCACTACACTGCAAAAACAAATCTGGCATTTATAGACAAGACAAGATTTATAGACCCGCAAATTTTATTTCCACTTTTGCATGTTATTGTCTGGCAATTTAGTGCTTTCAAAATACCCAATAATTTATTCATAGATACGCGATAATTATAATCTACTCACTTAATTCATTACAATTTTCAACTAACTAATGTCATAAATTCTTGCAAAGTCATATCAATTAGGTTAACAATAATTATACTGAGTGATTCATTTTTATGTTTGTATATAAACAATATAAACCATTTACTGCTCGTCAGTCTTCTCGTCTTCAGGTTTTTTCAAGTGCACGAATGCACTTGAAAAAACCTGAAGGCGACGAAAGGCGAAATCCGTGTCCTTAACAACAAGATTAATGGAAGAGTACAGCATTCAGACAATGCAAATTTGAAATTGAAATTCCATCAAGCACCTTCAGTCGAAATTCTAAGTTATGAGTTGATTACTTATATTTTAAATATTTTTTTTTTCTTTTTGTTTAAATTTTGATATTGTCTGCTTTTCACTGATAATAATGTATGCGATGATAGCCCGATAACAACGTGTTAAGCTTTGCTCCCTGCTATCTGACTGTCAATATTTGCTTAAATCGGCATTGTTTAGTTTGACCTCTGATATCCAAATTTATTCATTTATGTGAAAAAATTGCAATAGGGCAGACAATGTTACGTATTTTACATATTCTTGACTGCAGAATAGTTGCTCTAGTGTTTTATTCAGAGATAGAAAGAATAAATCAATGAGGATGGTCAATCGGTCTGCATTTTCAGTATGAGTTTAGGTTGGAAAGACTTGTACTGTCACAATTTACAGTCCTGCAGAGATGCTTATCAAAATAACAACCAAACAAAGTAGTAAACTTTCCTGACGAACATCTGTATAAAGAAATACAATTGGCTTTTTACACTCGAGTATTAAAACAACGAAAATAAGATCGGGGAGCAGCGGGGTACAAAGTGACTCCAGACAAATTTGCGTAATATTTGTATTGAATATATCATCGAAGAATACAATAAATATCAACTATATTGGTATTCAGCAAATGGTTGAAATACCAAGATTTATTGTTTATCCATGTCCACTCCCAATGTGGAGCATGTGGCCTCTTAATGGAGGTATCTCAACAGAAGTTTTTTTCTACGAGAACTGTTTATTACTCAGTCGCTCAACCTCACTTTTTTTCAAAGTGAGTAGTAGGGAAAGAAGGATAAGGCTAGAACAGGACTAGTGGTTAACTAATCGCTATTGCTACACCCAGTTATTAAAGGATCAAAAGGATGGGAGGAGAGGAAATAATGTGAATTGACATCACAAACACCCAGTTTTGGATCACAGCTTTGAATTGAATAATTCTCAAATTCACTGTGATCTTACCGGGAATCGAACCCAGACCTGGGTGATCGGTAGAGCAAGCTCTGACAAACTGGGCCACAGTAGGCAGCAAGAAGCTAAATACGCAAGTGCTACTAGTTAAACATGTTCCTTCAGCATTGAATAACTTTGACTGATAAAAACAAGTAGACGTATAATTCCTTTGAATCCAAATGGCTAAACAACTCATGTCTCAACAAAACGTCTCTTTCATTTCCTTCTCAAAATAATGTCGACAAAATTAATATTTACAGGAATCTCCGCATTCATCATCCCCAAGCCAACCAAAGGTCTCTCGTTGGGAAAGAAAGAAGATAAACTAGGTATCAGAGGATCTTCTACTTGCAATTTGATATTTGAAGACTGCGCTATACCAAAAGAGAACATTCTTGGGGAAACCGGTGCCGGATTCAAGATCGCCATGATGTCCTTGGATGCTGGAAGAATTGGAATCGCTTCTCAAGCACTCGGGATTGCTCAGGTAAGTTTTATTTTTTAAATATAATTCAAATATAATATTTGATCGTTCAGCTTTGTAAGAATGATAAAAGAATGAATAGGGAAGTGCCCAAGGGTCAAATCGTAACATTGTACATGGGAAAAATGTTAATATCCGATTGGGTACTAGTAGCTATTATGGTGGGTAGTTTGCATTTATTTGTAGTCTGCTCGTAATGGTTGGGTAATGTATTAATACAAACTATATTTTGTTAGTCTCTTGGCGCAGCGGTTAGTGTCATTGGCTTCTGTGACATAAATTTATTGATTTTGGTTCAAAGGCATGGGTGTTTGTGATATCTAAAAATTGCTCTTCAAGCTTGGCCAGATATACACAAGTACATGAACATGTGGCGTGATGCAGGATGCTGATCACATTCTCTGGAATTGTCATCTTGTGAATAATGAACTGGAGCAATTTATTAAGTCGGTCCGACCATCTGACGGACCCACTGGCCATGCCGACTTGGTAGCTACGAAGGCAAACTACTTATCATTCACTTTTTTTGCGGCGTCATACAGAGAAAGAGAGAAACAAATATCAAATATTAAAATATAGTTATACTTCCGAACAAAATAGTTCATGGTAAAAAACACAACCAATTAAGATAATCGTAATTTTCTCATTTCCATTGAACAGGCTTCTTTAGACGTAGCGATGGAGTATGCTTCAAAACGAATGGCCTTCGGCAAGTCCATCCTGAAGTTGCAAGCGATCCAGCAGAAGATAGCTGATATCTCCTTGCGATTAGAGGCTGCCAGACTACTCACTTGGAGATCAGCCTGGTTGAAAGACAACAAGAAGCCTTACACGAAAGAGGCGGCCATGGCTAAGCTAGCGGCGTCCGAAGCAGCCACTTTTGCATCTCATCAATGTATTCAGGTAGAACAACACTATATATATATTCGAATATGAAATATCTATACTATTTCAAACATGAATTGGAGAGTCTCCAATACTCGACATTATTTTTGGTTTTGGTTTTTATAGTTATTCTTTCTTCTTTGACCATATTCGCTACTTATGTGAAGCATATGGCCGCCACGCGGCACCTCCATGTTTCCCTGTCTACCGCCAATTGCCTTGCTTCCTCCTATGACATGCCAGGATTCCTCAGTTCCACCGAGGACATCCTATGGATAGTACCCGATGGACGTCCGGGGCACCGGAATCCTGCCGGTCGAAAGAAGATGCTTTCTGGAGGCATCCGCAGCACGTGGCCCAGCCCAGACGTCTCTCCATAACCACTGACATGACGGGGCACTGTCTTGTACGTTCCCTTATCTCCGAATTCCTCACAAAATCAAACCACCTTAACCCCCTTATCCGAAGCAGAAAACGAGAAAATACAAATGTATCCTAGAGTCCCTCTATAATGGGTCATTTACTACAAATCGCAAATGTTGTACACATTGTTCTCTATAAAATTCCTCATAGAAAACAATACAATGTCTAATTTTATTTGGTCAATTATTATCCAATGTTTTGCCGTTAAAACTGTTATTAACTTCACTCTCAATTTCAGATTCTCGGAGGAATGGGCTACGTTAGCGACATGCCTGCGGAGAGACACTACAGGGACGCCCGCATCACTGAAATCTACGAAGGCACTTCTGAAATCCAACGCCTCGTTATCGCGGGACAACTCGTCAAAGAATATGGACTGTAGGAAATGAAATTGATGCTAATACCCATGTTTCTGATTGATTTTATATCCATTGTTTTATTTTATTTTTGTTTAATATAAGGCAGGCTTTTTTTGTACCAATAGAACAATACTTTTTTATATACTCAGCCTCACAGTAAAAAATCTAGCAAAATCTTGCATTTCGAAAATGGTTTTACCCAATAAAATTATTTGCCTTTATTTTTAGTTTTGGCATATCTCTTTTTTACACATGCACAGAGCAATTGAGATTATATTGTATTAAAATTATGTTGGGTTAATTAATGACAGATAGTTTTTCAATGTTGGAATACAAAAAAATACGGAATTTATACAAAAATAGAAACTAGATTGTTTTGATGTGTATCAACGAGGTATTGTTTTATTAAAGACAAAAATTCATTTTTCTACTTGTTCCGTAAGTATATTTAAATGTGACACGTGCTTCGCTTCTTTGCGACATATTGTCGGACTATATCATCGATATACTGCCAGAAAACAATAAGTCAAAAATCCTTATTTAGAGATAATCGACGTTTTCGGCTATCATAAATCAAACTGAAATGTAGTGTGGCTATACACAATAAGACAAATGAATAAACAACAAATCGACAGCTCAAAACGTTTAGTCGTCTAATCGTCTTTGGGTAGCTGTAGAAATAAGAAATCTGTACAGCTAAAAAGCGTTAGGTTATTTATAGGTCTCTGCCAGAAATAACTGCCAGCGAAATTGACTTAGTTTGTATTACTTCTTTAAACATCGAAATAAATAAATGTAATATGACCGAGCTTGTTTATCTTTAGATGATAGAGCGTGTTTATATCTATCAATCTGCATTCATAACTCATAACACTTTTTTGACTTTTTGTTTTTTAGCAGAATACGAAATGTATAGTAAATATTTAACATTTTCTTAGGCATTGCTTCTCATCCCCTTATTATATAGAATGATGTATAAAATTCAAGATTATGGTATATTTACAAGAATTCACCATGATTAGTTTATTGTGAGGGGGTCGAGAATTTTAATCAATCTTAAGAGAAATCTGAATCGTTCAAATTTAATGTTGAAATTTGAACGATGTGAACGAAATTTGAAATGTTCAGTTGAAATCTTAAATTAAGAGAAATCAATAAAAACAGTATTTTCTTATTAAATAATGTTTTAAATCGGATTGGTGACTCCCCTTCTTAAATCTAGTTTTGTTGGGACTCCATCTACCTTAAATATTTATATATTTATTCATAGAATGCTTCCCAAAAATGCAATACACATCTCTCACTTCATTGAACAAGTAGAATTAATAAGAAATCGATTTTCTCTTTATATAATTCATTGAAAATATTTTTTCTACAAAGCAACCAAACGCTGATACCATTGATATAATGTCTATGACCTCATGAATTGTCTATGAATTATATTCTGTGAGCAATATTGGTACTCAAAAATTTACCTTATATTAATTAATCTAAGGGGTTTTTTTAACTATTATACGTACATTTGTTAAGACTGCCAAAAATCACAATAAATTAACACAAATATTGAAAAATATATTGATGTCACTAATCATTCTACCTCAAAATATTAGTCACATAGAAATTGTCTACTGCCAAACTGTTTGTATTAATTTTAATATAAAATAAGTCTCCCACCTTGTATTTTGGTTTAATTATAATATTGTAAATACTCAAAATATATTTTTTCACTTGCATGTTGTGATTATTACGAAAATTGTGTTTTATTTCTGTATTCACCCTGTAGATTGTATGTCATGGAATTTGTTAAAAACATGATTATATTTATTTGATAAAGATGTCACGGCAACATATTTTACTATATCAAAGCTTTCATCATATCATACGGATAATTTCACCAATACTACATAACTGTTGACAGTTGTCTGAAAATGGAAAGAACACAGCACATGATGTGTTAATCTATTATTTGTTTTTCAAATAAGACACAAATAGATATAGAAAAGATTGAATAAATTTTACCAGTGCACCCAACCTTCTCGAAGAAGGTCTGTGTGGTCAGTTTCGAGTCACTCTCGAATGTCAGTTAGGAACTGAGCAAATTAACAGAACAACTACAATCAGTATTATAAAAGGATTTTTCTTTATTACTTTCCTCATTCAAAGACTTCTTCTTTGACTATATTCGATCTTTATGTGGAGAATATGGCCGCTACGCGTCACCTCCATGTTTCTCTGTCTCCTGCCAATTCCTTTGCTTCCTTCCATGACATGCCAACATCCCTCAGTTCCACCGAATACATCCTACGGATAGTACCGATGGTCGTCTAGGATGCCGGAATCCCACCGGTTGAAAGAAGGGGCAGGCAGGATTAAGGCTTTCGCAGGCACATGACTCACCCAGTTTCAACGTTTTTACATAACCACTGATGTGACAATGTCAAAGTCATCAGAATTTTCAAGTATTTTTCTAAAAAGCATGCAGGAAAGGAATATAAATACTGTACCTGCCCTAGACATATAATAACAGGAATCTGAGAGCCTGCTTCACAGACATTACCTAGTTATAATATGTAAATATGTGTCAGGAAAAAACTCAGCTTAGAGATGAAGATTTTGGTCATTCATAGAGCAGAATATTAACGAATTGTTATTTTTTTTCTCCCTCTAGAATTTAAAAGAACTACACTTGCATTTTTGTTTAGCAATCCAGGGGTTACTAAATCAAAATATTGTTTTATTTTAGTAACCAAAACAATATGTAAAGGGTTGTACATCTCTAAAAGTCTACACTTCTAAAACAATTTAATCTTTAAAGCAAACGAACACATTTATTTCGGTCAATAAGAATATTTATTAAATTTTGGCAAAAACGTTTTGTTATTTACTCACTCTTAACATGTCTTCAATGTATATAAAATATGTCTAACGCTGAGCATAGTTAATCACAGACCAATCAAAAGATTAATTTAATCAAATATATTTATAATAATTTATTAATTCAAGATTAGTTCTGTATGTATCTAGATAAGTTTGACATATAATTAATTGTAGATAAAATCTTAACAATTTGCTTAACCTACTTTATGTCTTTATGACCTCAGCTGATATGCCAGCAGAATGTCCTCATACATGAAAATAGTTCAGCTGTACAATGACCTACTGATAAGGACAGGTCCTAATCATAAAATCACAAGAATTTTTGGCAACTCCAAACATTTTGTAGCATATAGTTTAACTCCAATGGATTTGGTAGGTTTGTTGAAATAGATATAACATTTCAATTTACAATTTTGTTATTTCACTGGGTACGTCATCTGTATTCAGTAGCAGATTAATCACACGGGAAGCCCCAGGTGAAATTAATTTTGAAGGCCCTGTTTTTCGGGTAACATAAGAACGTCGGAAAATTCTGTGTATAATAATAATATATTAAAATCTGAACAAAAAGTTTATGGCTTATATAATAAAAGCCATTTTTGATGCCCTTAAGATTTGGAGGCCCCAAGCGTGTGCTTCATTCGTCTCTAGCAGGGGTCGGCAGTTTGTCAAGTGAGAAGAGCCAAATCGTCATGGAAACAGGATAACAAAGGTACCAGAGAACCGCATATATGTAATATACATATGTATAAGTATATATGTTTTTAGGGAAAAAAAATTCAAGGTATTTTATTTAAAAGAATAATTATAACGGTGTCTGTGCATCGCTTTTGATAGCTTTACTATATCTGGCAAATAACTACATATTTTTAATTGAATACATGATTGTAAATTTTCATCCGTTATTCTGCTTCGAAGATTATTTTTTATTTGGTTCATAGTTGATTGATATACATCAAATTCTGGGGCTGGTGGAGCTCCATTTTCCCTTTCATATTGTGTATTTTGATGTTGCTTTTCCCGTGCGTGGTCTTTGGTTTTTGTTTTGTTTTTGTGATGGTATTAGTTCTCATTTGTAGGCATTACAGGTGAAACTGGTGGTTGATTCAGTTGAGAACGTTTGTTCGCATATATATTTAAGTAGAGCCAAAAATTGCGAGAATGCATCCTCGTGCCTGCGTCGACACGTGAGAGCAAATGCGGAGTCCGGTACTACACCATATGATGGTCCTATCTTTTTGTTAATGTATGACATGCAAAAAGTGTCATATGTAATAATTGATAAGAAATATTGATGATCAAAAGTGATTGATTAAAAAACTGACCCCTACAAAACATTTCTTTTATATTATTTGACATTAGCGAGGATAAATCAAAGATCAGTGTTATAGATTTGAAAATGCATTGACCTTACATTACAGATAGCATATTAATCTGTCAACTGTTTGTATATAAATATGGAAAGAAAATTCAAATAACTATACCAGTATAACCATGAAATTAATCTTGTTGTGTTTTTTGGGAAGCTTGGCCCTCTCACAGGTAAAATTTCAATTATTTCAACTTAACATAACACATAGTTAAATCTGTTTAAAGTGCCCTCGTTTATATGAATAATAATGTTACATTTTGATATTATTTAACAATTCCCCATATTGACAGATCTATGAAATGTTTTAATAATCTCAAAATAAGAAACAAACAAATATATTCAATGAATACTTAGATACCCAATATTATTTTTTAATGTAATTTGAATTGCAAGTTAGTATATTTGTTTCATAAAAGTAAATTCGAATTTGTAGTGCATACCCCTCATCTATACCTCATGTAATAAGCTAGTAAAATCTTTGAAACGTAGAGTACCTATATTACTAACTGATGTGATTTTAATTGATATCTATACATCAAATTCTGGGGCTGGTGGAGCCGAGCTCCAATTTCCCTTTCATCTGGTATATTTTGATGTTGCTTTTTCCGCGTATTTGATAATAACTGATGTGTTTTTTAGTAAATTCTTATGAATCATTAATTATTTCCACTGACATTTGTGTTTATAACAGCAATTATTTTTATATTTTATAGGCTAAAAATCTTCCTAGGAGTGGAGTGAAGTTTATTGAAGATGTTTACAAAGAAAATGGTAATTATATTGATGTATAATATTAATTAGTAAATTATTTTTTTTACTAAATAAATAGTAATTAAAATAGAGCGTTTAACCAATGTGTAATGTAACAAATATTTGCCATTAAACAGGTATTTGAAAAAGTACAAATTATATCTTATAAAATTTTATATTATACCAATTATAAAGACCACTAATTTTTTGATATTATGTTTAATGCCATCTTTTGGATCATTGAAAATCTTTTCTCTGACTGCTGAAATTTGATATCTTAGAATCCTGTCAAATAATATAACACATAATGTATTCAAGAACCAGAAAAAAGATGAAAGAAATGGTGAGCTTTAGAAAAGATGGTCTGATAATATCTTTTAATACAAATTACTGCTTAGGTCAACGAATACTCCTCTTGTTTCCATTTAACTTCCACTGAAAAGAATATTGAGAAATAAAAACATATCTTATTCAATGAATACCTAAACAAACTTCTCCAACCGATTATTGACTTTCTTTACAGAAAACCGTATCATTGGCGGAAGTGTTGCAAATAAATCTCAATTCCCTCATCAGGCATACCTGGATATTGTGACCCCAAGTGGAGGACGTTTGATGTGCGGTGGAATCCTCATCAGTACAAGATGGGTTCTGACAGCCGCTCATTGTGTGGACGGGTAAGTTTTAATACTGATCAATTCGAGATTTTCTTTGCTTTTTCTGAGGCATAGAATTACATAATAATATATTAATAATATTCATGGGTAGAGGGGAAGGGGCAGTTATTTTGTAGTGTTCACCAGAAACCCAATACTTTATTGATAGATATATGCTTTACACTCTGGATAAATCAAATTTCTCTGACAATTATTTTAAATTTGACTATATTGTTAACCATTACAATAAAGATTTACTTTGAGTACAGTAAAATGCAAATCAAAAACAAGGTATATTTAGAGATGTTAGTTAGTCCATAAAAGTGTTATATTAGATAACTGTATTTTTGACAATGCTGTTATCGCTTTTATCTTTATTACCAGTGCTATAGCAAAGAGTATATAAAATCAGAGTATTCTACCATCAGACAGTAATTAAATTCATTTGTGGTAAATAACATTGTTAACGCATTATAAATGACCCTTTGGCATTCAAGTGCCATTTTTGTAACTACAATACGGGAATATGTCATAAGGTATATATACATATGGGTGTAGTTAAGTAGGGTTTCGCATACAAAGAGTGCGTTCCCATATATCCTTCGTCAAGTTTACGACTACAGCACTTTTAATAACCTAATTCTTCTAGAACGTAATACTTATTTTATTAATGATTATTGGCTATAGTGTCATGAAATAATTAATTATATTTTACTATTCCTTAACAGCAAAGCATTCATCTTTGTACGCCTTGGACAACTGCATGATTTTAATTCACCGGATGTGATTGTAGTGGAGACTAAGACATTCTTCCCGCATCCGGACTATGATTCTTATAATCTAAATAACGATGTTGGACTTATTGATCTTGGCCTGGATATAAAACTATCAGGTATTTCTTTTTAAAAAGTTGAAAATAAGTGAATATTTTCAAAACAATTTTATTCTTTGTCACATGTAACATCAAATGTTTAATCTTTCCAAAAATGGGAATAATTAATATTATCTTTTTTATTGTTTAACCTTTGGGTACCTACGAGGTACCTACCTAATGTATTCGCATTGCAAAATTCTTCTTATTTCAACCATTTGCTAAATACCAATAACGTCAACCTGATATTTATTGTAATCTACAATGATACCTCAATCAATTCTACGCAAATTTTTCTAGTCTGGAGGAGTGTGGGGGGCTAGGGGGGTTTGAGCAGGAGAACTGTCCGCAGCTGCACTAAGTTCGTGTGAGGGTATTCAACGTAATCGTTGAGTAGGGTTTTGATCGATTGATTGGGATGATCGGCCATGTTGCTGTAAAATTTCATAGACAGCTTTAACGAATCGGTGTTCATACTGGGAATCAAGCCCTTGAATACTGCAGTCGAATACCACGATATTGACCACTCGGATACAGAGAACAATAATAGAATCTATTGTGTCTATATCATCTCTAGGTGCTCAAAATTGCTTTCACTACGAACAGCCTTACAGACTGTTACAGTGGTTGTATCTCATTAACACTTACAAATGATTGCAGAGCCTAAGGAAGCAATCACCCAAGTGGTTGAAGTGTTATTTTTTCAATAAGAGATTTGTTGTAATGTAAATCGCCTTTATTGCCAATTGAGTTATTCATTCTATTAATTTCCCATCTCCAGGATTTATAAATTACGTAATCGGCATTGTTCCACAATCTTTCCATTTAGATGACTGGTCAGGATGTCTTTAGAGATGGCACAATATTTAGTTATGATTTCTTTGTCGAGAAAGTCATAACACTTTGCTTAATTTTCAGAAACTATCCAACCCATCCGCCTTCCAACTAGAAGTCAGGCGTCAAATACTTTTGCTGATGTTATTGCAACTATAAGTGGTTGGGGAGCCACCAGTAACCGTAAGGATATAATAAATACTATTTTTTTATGTGTAGTAATTTGTACAATTCAGATATTTGACATCAAATTTTCTCAAATACGAATAATAGACAGTTGCTCGTCAATGTACTAAAATTGAAGATATAGATGAATCTATTGGACAAGTTTTGATGCGTTCTGTACATATTGGTAATATGGATATAATAATGCATAGCACTGTGTAACTTGCATAACAACAACTTAAATCTAGCAGCTCCGATCTGTCAGTGCTATATTCATAGCACTACAATAATAATGTGAACTTGGAAGTTATGTATCAACTGAACAAAAATCTATTGTCAAAATAGTTGACATCTGAGGCAGAAGAAAGTACTAAACATAAAAACACTATTTGTTAATAAAAGTGGAAGTAGTATTTTTATGAATGACATGACATAATACTTGTTCAATTGATACCATGGTCCTTGGTCGCTTTTTTAGATAATTATTTCGAAAGTAATGATAATTTTATTAAAACTGTTTTGTGTTTCAGATGGAACTGTTTCTGACACGTTAAACTTTATTAAATTGAGAGTCACTTCAAATAAAGAGTGCTTGGAATATTATGATCCAGTTTTTGTTGTTGAAGCAAATCTTTGTGCAGTCGGCATTGAAGACCTTTCAGAGGGAGTCTGTTTTGTAAGTAAACATATTTTATATACAACAAAATATCCTTTGCCGCTCTCGGTTTGCTTATTCATTTACTATTGTACTTAAAACTATGACTTTGATTAAACCGTTGAGGTTGAAATTGACTTTACTTATTCAATAAAAAAAATTATAATGATATTTTTCTTCCAGGGTGATAGTGGTGGTCCACTTATTATTAAGGACAATGGTAAAGATACTTTAATAGCCGTTGTCAGTTTTGTCAGCAGCATGGGGTGTGATGCAGAGCATCCTTCAGGGTTTGGTAGGGTGACGAGCTTCTTAGATTGGATCTCTACAAACACTGGCATACCAATTTTGCCATAATATAAATAATACAAAGTATATATTTCTACAGTTCAGTCACACATGTGATGGATAAACTTATGTACATATTTCAATTATAGTTGTTTTTAAATATATATATCTCATTAATTACATTACATATCATTTGTTTAACTATAATGTAATTGATGTTTTTTTTATCAGTCCATGTATTTTGTATAATATAGGAAATTTGTTTACTCTAATAAAAATATTTAAAAACATATATATATGGTATTATTTCGATTCTTGCTTACTGAACAATTGCATTGCAACAAAATGTGAAATGGCTATACATCAACTCAATTTGTGCATGCTCACTATGTGCAAGTTTTACAACAAGATCTGCCATCTATCGCAAGTGTATATTGACATCAAACATATTATTATGTAGATCCAAGTTATATAAAATACTTATATTAGTCGGGTCCATGACACAGTGGTCAATGTCGTTGGCTTCCATATCAGACCTCACGGGTTAGAATCCTTGTACGAACAGCATTTTTTCAAATGCATGGATGTTTCTTATGTCTAAAAAGTCCCTCCCGCTCTTCCAATCCACTTTCCATACCTCTTCCATATCTTTCCTTGTATCATACGTTTTAAAGAGTGCCTCCGAATTATGACCATTGCTTTATGTAAAATGTCTACAGAGACACCTATAATTAAGAGAAATTATTAAAATACTTACACACAAAAATTCTTTTAATTGATAGAATATGGTTTAATAGGATTTTAAAATCATCTCAGCTGAGTAAAAGATTCTTTATTATCATATTCTAATAAAGTTTATTTGTTAAAAATTAGCAGGGAGCCAGTGGCGTGCTTAAGCAAGGACCTCCTTTTTTTTCATTAAAAATTCGTATCTCAACCAAAACGCACTATTTATTTTTAAAAATTTATTAAACGTTAGAAAAATCAAATAAGTTTTTGTTTTTTTTAATTCTCCATTTGACAAATACTATTTCAAAATTTATAATAATGATATAAATGTCCAATAAAAGCTGAAAAAAATAAAAACTTCATATTATTATGGATGTTTTTAATTTTGCTAACGTTTAATATTTTTTTCAAAAATAAATACATAGTGCGTTTTGGTTGAGATGCGATTTTTAATGAAAAAAAAATAGGAGGTCCCTACTTAAGCACGCTACTGGCTCCTTGTTCATTGTTTACAGACAAACTTTATCACAATATGATAATAAAAAATGCTTTCCCCAACTGGGATGATTTGAAAATCATATTAACCTAGATTCTATCAATTAGACGATTTTTTTTGTAAATAAGCAGTTGATTAATATGATTATCCCACGATATATGATTAGATACCTAAAATTAGTGTTTCTCAAGCTTTTTGGGTCCAAGACCTCTTTTTAGTGTCTTCTTTCCTGTGGCCCCCATACCTTTGTTTTGTCTTCTCATAAAAATTCGAATTTCAAAAACGCAGTAATTTGCAAATTTGCCAAATTTACCAGCGTGGGACCTTTTTTTTAGCTCTTCCAAGAATTTCGAATCCAAAACCATAAATTTAAGGATTTCGGAAAATTTGCCCGTGACCTCCCTAAACAAAATCAATCTCTGTGGCCCCCTGGAGGACAACAGGGCCCCCCAGAGTTGAGTAACCCTGCCTATCAACAAATTTTCTTTTCAATGCAATAAATGGGCCAACGTCTCTCTGCGTTGATTAAATTATTAAATTAAAAAAATGTTATAGTCCATGATAAAAAATAAGTTCGTACCACTTCACGGTACGATGGTAGCAACGGTATCATTATAATAATTATAATTAACCTACTCAATATTTTATACCAAAGACAACAAAAAGCATCAAGTAACTTTCAACTTGACGTATTGTTTATGGTCGGATATGAGTAGTCTCGAAACGGTGACATTTCTGCAATCTTGTAGATTTTAATGTTTGTAAATATATTTCGCGCTAGGCCACTCTCATTTTGACATACATTTTTGTATCATACATGCATTAAAAATGTGCGACCACATCTTAAATCACAATTGAAAAGTATTCATTCGCAAGAAGCGAAAATGTTTACCGTCAAAATAACATTATTATGAAATCACCGAAAGAATGCCACCCTTCCGCAGAAAGAAATCGGGAAAGTCTTTTCCTGTAAAGGTTTGCACTTTAGATGCTGAATTGGAATTCAACCTAGAAGTGAGTAACCACAGAACTCCATTTATTTCACAGTATTTAGAAAAGATCTGACATAACCTTATAACAAATCGTATTTAGATTGGCAGTAATCTGTGTTAGGTTATCTTCTGTAACATTATCCTGTATAAAAAGTCATCTATCGATAGTTCTGAATTGACGCAATTGGTGAATCACGAAGATTAAATTGATAATTCGTCAGATCTTGTCGGCGATGTGTTTTTTTCCATAATATAAAATTTAAGGAAACATTTCTCTGTCAGTCCCAAAACAATAAAATAAAGAAAAAACACAGATGTGAGGATAGCTGTTCCATTTTCAAATATTTTATCTTAAATCATTCTCATGTAAGTTACAGGAACAATCCAATAAACAATCTTTTTGTTACCTACTCAAAGTGAGTCATCCATGTCAGACAATGGGTGCTATATTCAACTAAATGTGATTTTTCCAAGTATTCGGCGGGCTTTTTTTTAAATATATGAATGCTTTTTTAGTATTACATATTGGTTTTAAATGTACAATTATAACTATTCAAGTTTTTAGATTGGTTAAAAGAAAGTCACTATTTTTCATACAGACACAATTGATAACAAAACTCATTGATATTAGAGTTTATGATTGCTTAGCCAAGGGGTTAATGTTTGTCCTATTTGTCTGCCATGGATTCGACTACCAGTACAGACAAATTTATAAATCAATTAATTGATACATGTTTCGAGGAGTAGGTCTGATGTACACATCCCTTCCATCGGGAGCTGTGAGAGTGATTAGCTAATTACTTGTCCTTTTCTAACTACGTCTTTCTTTCTTTACTGTCAGGAAAGGACAGTTGAGTAAAGTATTTGGCATCAAAAAAAAAAAAAATTGCACAAGAATTAGATAATATAACTGGTAACTATTTCAGCATCACGCCATCACGGGAACTATGCTAAAACGGGTTTCTGTTCACTTTTATATGAAACATATCGATCATGATGAAACAATTCCTCGTATTCCACACGACAAAAAAATTACAGGAGACGAAAAAAACTCACTATTATTGAGTCAGTTCAAATACATTTGTGTACTTGAAAATCCTGAAGATGCCGAAAGGCGAAACCCGGGTTATTAGTGACAATATCAATGGAAGAGTGCAGCATTCAGACAATTCAAATTTCACTATTATTGCATAAATTTCATCATTTAAAGCAGTGCTCCGCAACCTTTTCTCACCTACGACACACCAAAATTATTCATATAATTTCGCGGCACACCAAAAGCAAAAATATATAGGTAATAAATTGATACACGAATTCTACAATAAATTTTCGCTTTTTATTTGAAAAGTATGCATACATAAAACTATAATATATTTACTTTTATGCAATCTTAATAATTATTATAAAATAATAACTAATTAATGTGATATCTGCGCTTGTTTCAATATCAACACAAAGGTTCTATATTCGGCTCGATATTTAACAGCACAACCCGAAGTTCTGGGTCAAAATAATTTGTCATTATGTATTTGACCGCGGCACACCTGTATCCGGCTTACGGCACACCAGTGTGCCGCGGCACACCGGTTGCGGACCACTGATTAAAGAAATGCCTATTTTTAATTGCACATGATTTTAACCCATTTTTGCCTGAAAAAAACACTGCTCTCTCCGACAGGTTCAAACCTTTAAAAGTACTAAACAAACCGATCTCTACGCTTGCTAGCTGTAAACTGATTGAGACTGATTCAATCTCAACTTTTATTGCGTCATGCATCATTATTTCATTGAGTGGAAGTAAAAAATACTAAATGTTCCAATATTGGAACACTGGGCAAAAATGGGTCAAAGAAATGCCTATTATTAATTGCACATTATTTTAATACAATAATCACATTTGCTCTATTATATGTGGAAAAAAGAGATATTTTATCTTTAGAAGTAATAATAATGACAATTGGTTTAAATTTAGTGATGCGCAATTTTGCTAGATCATGAACTTTTTCAGGGCTTTGACCGGAAAAATCGTTATTTATTCCAATCCAAAAACCAGAACCGAATCGATATATAAATATATATTTTTACTTGAATCGAAAAAAAAGCTCAATACTCATTCATCTGAATCAGTGTTTTAGTGCATTTCAGCGCAACATCAATACAATCCTAGCTTAATTAACAGTGAAAGTTTTGATGGATATCTTTTGAAATTGATTTTCCAGTGGCGGGCAACCGGCAGAGATCTTTTTGACTTGGTATGTCGAACAATAGGACTACGGGAGACTTGGTACTTTGGACTGCAGTATGAGGATTCGAAACAGTTTATATCATGGCTTAAACTTGACAAAAAAGGTAAAAAAAATATTACGTACATTATTGACACAAGGGAAAAGTATTAATACCCGTTTCAAGGAGTGATGACTGTTTTTTATAGAGTAGTCATTGTTGGATTAAGTATGAGTACTTGATACCATGTCCGCTCCCAATGCAGAGCATATGCAAATGTTTTTTTCAAACAATCCGATGATCATAAGGGAAATTTATTAGCTCTTTATATGTTTTTGTGCCATGTCTGCTCTCCATGTAAAGCCTACTGACTACTAACAGAGCATTTAAAAATAAGGTGTTTTTTTTTCAACGAGAAATTGTCGTTAAATCTCATGTTTCACAGCAGGCGAGTATAGGGCCCGAAAACAATAAAAGTCACTCACTGTGCCTCGTTTCCAGAATCCAATGTGGTGTCAAATCCATTCGGAAATGAATCTCACAACCAAATGGTGACGTTAGCTATGAAGATAAACTAAAAAAATGTTCAAATTGTTGGTATGACTTTCTAAACCGTTCTTATGTTATTGTTAGAAAGTTATACGTTGGGAATATTTATCTAGAATCTGATGCCGAACAAAGCATGAATGATAGTTCGCATAGAAGTTCTCAGCGGCATTGATGAAGCATACTGGTTCTAAGCAAATACAACTTTATTCTAAATTACAGTACAAGATCAGTGCATTTCGCAACAGAATACTACACCGTTCATGTTTCTGGGTAAATTTTACCCGGAGAATGTTGCCGAAGAGCTGATCCAGGAGGTGACACAGCACCTCTTCTTCCTTCAAGTAAAGCAGGCCATACTAAGCATGGATATCTATTGTCCGCCGGAAGCGTCGGTGTTGCTTGCAAGCTACGCTGTCCAAGCCAAGGTAAGATCCACCATCAGTAATTATCCGACTCGGTAAAGATTGCTTCGATACCGTATCGAGGTTCTACTGTAGACTTTTGATCATAATTCAACCACCTCGATAAATCTGTACTGAATGGAATATGACAAATTAGTTATGCATCCGTTTACATCTCAAATTTACCGATTCCAGCACGGAGACTATGACGAAGCTTTGTATAAACCAGGAATGCTTGCCAGCGACCTCCTTCCTCAGAGGGTGATAGACCAATATCAGATGACATCGCAAATGTGGGAGGATAGAATAAAAGTCTGGTAAAAAAATGTTTTCTCGATGTATTATATGATATGCCTTTTCATCATTGAATGTGAATATTAAACAATTTAAATTAAATTAAATTTTAAATTATTTATCGGTGATTTTGCCAGGGTGCATGCATGGCTCTGTATATGCTTTTTAAATGAATTTATTGATTTACTTGATAGAACTGCGTTGTAATAAAGTCACCATAACAAAGTATTGAGTCCCACAAGAATTATATTAGTTAGTTGATAGCTATTTCAGTTTCACGCAATCTTCTGGACTATGTTTAAACTTAATTGAGTAGTTATATATATACTGGCTCAGGGACCGTGAGTATATGACGTTACATGAATCAGGCTTTTTTTGACCCCCCTCCCCACACTGTCACATAACATTAAAATTCTTCTATACGGTACAACCCCCATTTACACTAAAGTCGAGACCGTGTCATTCAGGGTAGTGTAATTGGGGGATTGAATCTCATACAAAATTAGGGATTTGTTTTTTTCCGCGAAAAAAATATGGACGAAATATTTAGTTACTAAGTGATAAATTGCAAATCGCGCCAAAATCCAACACATTGACAGTCGCTCGGCTATGCGTGTATAGCCTGGCACGTGTTGAATGCATATATGCTAACCAAAATTTGACTATGCACCGCACAGACGACCGTCTCGTAGCAACGACAATGGAATGTGACCGTTCAATTGGGGGATTTGCAGTGAATATTTCAAGCCAGCGCGTAATTCGGGGTACTGTAATTGGGGGTTCCACTGTATTTTTGTTTACTTTGTGATGTCACAATTTCTCTGACCCCCTACCCCCTAGAGCATGACGTCATATATGGACTGCCCCTTCCCTGCCGGCAGTCATTCACAGTTTCATCTAGCCAACGAATTTTCTCGATGGGATCATTGGACATATCTTTTAGCATTCTCAATGTTGATCATAGTGCAGCCTTCAAATGGACTGTAGACCTCAGTATTTCTCCTCTGGTTGTTTGCACATCCCTCACCCATCTATATACAGTGGTAGATATTCTAGGCCTATTTATATGGTAGAGTTAATCTTTAGGTTTTTGTGTGGGTGACCACAAGTTTTGCAACAGTTCAATGATTTTTGTCAAATGTACTCGTAATCTGGTGAATAGATGAGACTAAAAATATCTGTCTATTAATGATTATTAAACTTGTTCAATTATTAAGTTATTTAAGAAAATATAACTATTTCAGGTATGCCGACCACAAAGGTATGTCTAGAGATGAGGCTGAGATGGAGTATTTGAAGATAGCTCAGGACTTGGACATGTATGGAGTAAACTATTTTCCTATTAATGTAAGTATTCACAGCAAGCTCCAATTTAATAAATGTAATTGATTGTGAAACGGTTTATTGATTGACCGGCAAATGACTTCCCTAGAAAACACAATTTGACTATTCAATCTTTCAATCATTACTAATATTGGCATTTGGGAGTAAATCCACTTGCATTGCTAGCGGTTGTTGCAGCGATAAACACTCTGCCCATATTTTAAATCTATCCGAGGGAGGCATACGTATTGATAATACCACTTAGCGATATGTATGGTGGAACATGATTTGTTTTATTGATAGTGTTGCGCCATCGTCACTACACTAACATTTTTTAACTCTTTGTTTCAGAATAAAAAAGAAACCGATCTTTACTTGGGCGTGACAGCGCTTGGACTGAATATTTATGAGAAAGACGACAAGCTTAGGCCAAAGACCACGTTCCCCTGGTCGGAAATAAAGAATATATCATTTGACGATAACAAATTTGTTATAAAATTCATAGACAAGTCCTCCACCATATTCATTTTCTTCTCTCCCAAAGGAATGAACAAGCTGGTGAGTAATGAATTTTTCATCAGCATCGATAGAGTATTTAGTTTACCATTTTAGTTGTTGGCAACCATATACGTTGGAAAAATTATATTTAATTATAAAACAAACATATTTTTTTTTAAATATATATATAATATATCTTTCCTTACCGTATCCGAAGAATGAAGTCGAGTGATTGAATTGAAATCTGGTCTTTAAAAAAAAAAAATAAACATCTAAACAAAATAATTCATTAATATTTCGCCTGAAATGTGAAAATTGTATTTATTGGTAATTTTATTACTATTTATTATGTACACTAACATCCATACCCTCAATTTATTTAATTGTATCATTCCACGAGTAGTAAAGCGATTATTTTGTGAACCACATTAGATCTACAGCCTTATCCCGGCATTGCGAACGAGGCACCAATCGTGTTATTTCAATTTGCCGGTGCAGGCGGGCCACGTAAGTTAATATGCGAGCATGGTTTATATGCGAGTGTGTGCGTGTGCGCGTGACTTTTGAAGGATTTCTCTTAACATTAATCTCACTCACGGCAATAAAGACAGACTTTACTGTACGAATCATTCATTGTTTTTCAAAAGCAATACTCTTTTTAACATATAAAATATCTTAGATTATTCCACGTATTGTGCTACAAACTGTGACACTTGTTTCGCCTCTTTCAGATGCGTCCTCGGACAATCTTACTTTCTCAAATGCTTATTTAAGTACGAATGATTTTATTTTTACTATTCTGATATATTATAAAAATAAAAACGGGAGGCAACTAGGGGATGATAGAAAAACAAACAAACAAACAATAATAATACTACAAATGACTTTTACGTTACTAAATGATTAACTAATGAGTTGCATCAATTAGGAAGGGTTAAACCATTGGAAATAAATTTAGCAGTGGCAAACAACCTGTCCTATTTAAGATATTATTTAATAATAATTATTTATTGTTAGTACTTTTATTTATTTCTAAAAATTCTCAACTATTCATTTTTAAACTTTTTGTTTATTCTTTATTTAGTAACGTAGAAATACTCCATCGAGTAAATAAAAAAGGTGAAAGGTCTGAAAGAGGCGAAACACATGTCACAGTTTGTAGTACAAAACGTGGAATAATCAAGTTATTTTATATATTAAAATGAACTTCCACAAAGTTACCGCCGAATCCATCGAAACTCTTTTTAACACATTGTTTTTCCGTCATTCGTGCGCTTTGACTCTTTGTCATCATATTTTTCTACAAATCATCTCATCGTAAAGCTAAATTTAAATTGATTACCAAGAACTTGACAGTTTTCTAAACATATTTAATATTTTTAATCTTTCAAGGAGTGAATATAGATCTATACTGACTTTACTTAACATTACAGACTTTTTTAACATGACAATAATTGTGCGGCTTTTTTCCAATGAATATATGTGATTCATACTTAAAGCATATATATACTCACAGACAGACACTACTGCGTTGAGTTAAAAGTACGTCCATACTCCTTTACAGAGAAATGGCGCCGGCATACATGTACGTTCATACGCCTCTAAACTTTATAGATAGCTTTTATCTCTGCCATAACCACCGTATTGAATTACTTTGTGCCGTGGCTCAAAGTTTATTCTTGATAGAAAGAATTTAAAAAATAGGTGACATAAAACATAGAACTAACCTTCATTATTTTAATATATATTATAGAAGAGGACTTGGAAGAATTTGAATATAAGTGTAATACATGTAACATAGTTTCTTAACGAGGGTAATTTAAATTTGTTAACGTACTGGTCTCTGTGATTTACATATTTGTAAAAGCTATGTATGTATCTGGCACTTTGGCTGTTGATGCTAGATAATTAGCGGGTGCTGCTGAAATCTAATTGGGGGATATTGCGATGATGCAATCAGTCATCCATGTCAATCTTTGTAGGACTGGCGCGTTCATTACTTTGTGTTAGTGTCCGGTTTCTTATTCATTAACCCTTTGAGTAGTGAGTTATTTTTTTACTAAATTAGGTGTATTTTGATTATTTTTTCCATTGCCAAACACAAAAATATATGGATCGACCAGTTCGGGTCTAGATCTGTTTTGCTTTCATCTGTGAGCATGTGGTGTTCTACTGACATTGATTCTAGGAGAGGAATCGATCTGAAATGGAATTTTACACTCAATATTATATGGCTACCGATTTGTTTACAAATATTAACTTTTTTTTACAAAATTCTTTTATTTATTTGCAACACATAATAAAAATCACTTATCTATGTGTGTAGTATCCATATCTAAAGAAATAATAATAATTCAATAAAATATATCAGTACATGAAAGGTAAACTACACTATGTCAATTCTGGCCAAATTGAGATATCGACATAGTGTTCCTTGTGACACTTTCTAGTTATACTGTATTAAAACACCTTTAGTATAGAACAAATATTCTACAATACAAATAGTAGTAGAAAATCGGTGGTTTTTTGTAGATGAACTTCATGAAGAAGGTTTGAACAGCTATAGTGAAAAATTGCCATTTTTGACATCGTTTAGTTTACCTCCCATCTACAGATATGAAAATGGCAATAGATAATAGATGGCAAAATGCTTTTCCGTACCTGTTTAAGAATCAACAAAAACAACACTAGCACATCACATTGGGTCAGTACTACTACGAAATTTGTACAGTTAAGTTGTTTCGGGTGTGCGTTATTGTGTAATGGTGTAATTAGATATTGGAATATCTTAGCCCGCCGTCGATGTGTGAAGTAACACGTATAAAATTATATACAGACTTTTAGTGAAATAACGCACAAAATATTTTCACCATTGGAAAAATAAAGTTTCAATATATAACCTTTTAATATTTTAGTTAGTTACTGCACGGTTAATATATATAATAATTTTTTATAAAGTAGGATTTCAAGAGTGAAAATATGTTCCTTCTCATAAACTATTTTTATTTTTTACTAAATATTTACCCATTTTATTTGATGCTTTCAGACTGAGCGACACAAATAACCCATACTTAATGCCAGTTAGGAATAAAAAAATAATTATGAATCTCTCCCAACCAGATCGTCATTGTGTTTTGTTTTCGTAGCACAGTAAATGGCATATTTACATCTTTGTTCTTCTATTAATAAAAACACAAGAGTTGACAATGCTCGCGATGAGCGAAACCAGTCCTGACCTTTAAAATAAAGTGGAATAAAGTACAAAAAAATATTGCGTTTTTATTAATATAATGCCTTTCCACCAAGTGTTGACAGTGAACACTCTAAAAGTGATCTTTGTTCTTCTGGTTGTGTACAATTGATTGTATATTGATTTGATAGAGCATGTAGGGTAGCAATGTCATCATTATCAATTATGATGAGAATTAATTTTGGCTTGTGTAACTTATTAAATTAGTCAAAATATACTTTTTATTGTATTAGGCTTATATTGTAATATTTTTTTTGTACTTTCAGATACTTGACTTGTGTATTGGAAACCATGACCTGTACATGCGGCGAAGGAAACCAGACACGATGGAAGTGCAGCAGATGAAAGCGCAAGCCAAAGAAGAGAAACAGGTAATCTTTTTTAACATCATGAATAGTATTTTTCAAAAATGTTTTCCGATTACTATGACCTTGCATGTTTATTCAGTATTCAAATCCTATTTTATATATTTTGTTAATTTCAGGACGTCTATGATTCTGATTTCTAGACCTGCTAAATTCTTCATAATATGTCGCAAAGCTTATTGGCCTAAACATACGACAAATTCTAATCGACCGCACTTTATTGAAAAAATATACAGTTTGAATATTTAAATTGTTTATTTATTTATTTATTTATTTATTTATTGTTTAAAATTAAAATTATGGTACATGGCATAACAGCTTACGCCAATTCGCCATGTACTTGACACATAAAAGACACAGAATATTAAATAAAATTACATAATACATAAAAATCAACACAAAAAATCAAGAAATAAAATAGTAAAATTTCACAAACAGTTCACAAATACTATCACCAAAAACATCCACTTCACTAGGCAATGAGTTGATCAATCGAACGGCCCTAGGAACTGGAGACTCATACCTCCTAAGCGAGGTATAAGTTTTTAGAAATAAAAGTTTTCGCTCATAATTTCGCCCACGTGAAAATAAATTATATGTTTATATACAGTTCAACGCCGATCTATCGTTCTCGCATTCGCTGTTTTCCTACATTTATGATAATCTAATTTCATTTGTTGGTTTTAAGACTTTGGCGTATTCATCGTTTTCATGCAGTCATTGTATTTTTTTTGGGGGGCATGTAAAAATTAACAGTTGACAAAATTGCATAACTCAGACAGTCTCTTTAAAAGGTTACGAAAACCTTGTTTTACAATCACAAGTTTCAGGTTAATCATCAGCTGGGTCAATGAAGTCATTACCCATTATATTTGAATACCTCTCTTATAGATCCACAAAAGTACAACTAGAAAAATTACTAGTTTACCCTCGTTACGCATATGTTTGCATATGAAAGTAAATACAAACACTCATATAAATACAACTCAAAATATTGTTTTATGGTTCTGTCAACGTTGCCATAAATTTGAATTGAATCGAGATAAATGACTAAATGATTCACTAAAAATATGGGACAAATAATGATCACTTCTTTACAACTCAGCTTAGATACGTCAAAACTTTGAACAAAACTACCAACATCTAGTTGTAGCACTATGGAACTAACTCATCGATATAATCTGGCTATTTGCAATTGCTGTATAGCTGAGAATGTTTCAATTCAATTAATTTCTTTTTCAGAGACGGCAAATAGAACGAAACAAACTCGCGAGAGAAAAGCAGCTTAGAGAAATGGCGGAAAGGGATCGTTCAGCTATGGAACAAAGGCTGCTGCAGTACCAGGAAGAAATAAGACTCGCCAACGAAGCACTGGTAAGTAGCGTCACTAAAAACATGAAGTAATACTTTCATTAACTTGTCAATGTTTAAATTAATCTACATTATAAATCTTAGTTCTTTCGTTACTCTTTTTGTAAAAAACAAATTAAAATGTTCCACGAGGAGTCTATAATTCTCCACATTCGAGTGCAAAGAGTAATATTTTGAAATTAATTTAACATTTGCAGAGGCGGTCTGAAGAGACTGCTGAGCTGCTGGCGGAGAAAAGTCATGTAGCTGAAGAAGAGGCTTCTCTTTTAGCGCAAAAGGCTTCCGAGGCTGAACAGGAAATCTCAAGGATGAGACTGAGTGCTATACAAACCGAAGAAGAAAAGGTAACAAACTTTTTAATTTTTTATCAAAGAATCTCTGGATGTGTTAGTATAATTTAAATCATTGGAATCAGTGTGCTTATTAAGTTATTGCTTGAACTATCGTGTATGGAGGGGTAAAAAAATTATAGCACGCAATTTTTTGGGCTATGCCATAGAGCTACTACTTAAAATACCGTTTCCTTTACTAAATTATACATACTAGACATGCGAGATGAGTTACTTTCATGCGAATCGACCACTTCAAGTCAATTAACCTTTCTGCTACGTTGTTACTGATTTGTTTTATTGCATATTAAGAATTTTGCCTGCGTATAATAAAGAATACGCATTATTTTTATTTGTGTTATTTTTTAGTCACTTTTTGATAATTTCAACTGTAATTCGTAAATTCTTTTCTATGTCAATTGCTTGTTACACCTCTTCATCTTAATTTGTTTTTGTACAAATAGCACTGTTAAATTTTATTTCTTATCAGTTGAGAATGCTCGCCATGAGCGAAACCGGTCCTGATCTTGATAAATAAGTCGAGCAAATAAAAAGTGGAAATATTGTGTTTTTTCTTAATATAATGCCTTTCCACCAAGCATTGACAGTGAACACCCTAAAAGTGATATTGTAAATCAACGAAAAATGTCAACTGCATTTATTTTTCCACTGCAAATTCTATGCATAATAAAATACTGTATCTATCTACCCATCTAAATCATAAAGAAAGTGTAAAACTTGACATTTCAAAGGACACACTTTCTCTGGGCGTCTCTTGCTGTGTTTCTACCAGGGCTGTGGAGTCGTTAAAAAAAAACACGACTCCGACTCCGACTCCGACATTTTTCAAAAACACGACTCCGACTCCGAATTTTACTCCGAGTCCGACTATCACTTGACTAAAAAATGCGTGCATATAAATGTATGCACTTCAAGTAACAAAAAAAATATATCGAATCTACTTTTTCGACATGAGAAAGAAAGAAACAACAACTTTTGCGCGGACATGAGTCCGCGCAAAAATGCAGTGGATCTTGGTGACTCACTGGCTCGGCGTGACTCATGACACCTACACGTTTAATATTATTAAGCTATATCACAATAATTATTACGTAACTCAATTTTCATAAATTTCGTGAGTAATTTTTTTTTTTAATTTGCATTTTTTTTTTAAAAGTAGTTGGAGTCGCCCGTTTTTCACGACTCCGACTCCGACTCCGACTCCGGCCAAAACACCGCGACTCCGCGACTCCGACTCCGACTCCACAGCCCTGGTTTCTACAGTATTTGTATACTCGGCTTGAGTTTTGTTGTTGGTCCATGTTTCGGTTTCATTTCCATACAAGGCCACCGGTTTCACGATCGCTGAATAGTACAAAATTATATTATTAACATTCAATATTTACTAACTATTTCAGATACATTTAGAAAGAAAAACGAGACAGGCGGAACTTCTCACATCGCAATTGGTTGAGGAGTCGGAAAAGCGAGCTACAGAAGCAGAGCGACTTAAGGTATTGCGATTTCACTGCTAGTTGCTTCTTTTGATATACGTGAAAAGAATTCTCACTGTCATTAAGTAGTAAAACTTCAGCCTTTTTATTTTGAAGAGAGTCTTTAAAAATAACCACATTTATTTTCAGAATGAATTGCTCAAAGCGAGAGTGGCAGAGAAAGAGGCTAAAGAGAAACTCCTGCACTTTCTTAGTAGAAATACAACGTCTGCGCTGACTCAAGTAAGAATAAAATATTAAACTATTTAAGCCATCTATATAGTAAAGGAAATGGATCTTATGTTACATTAAAGACAAGATAGATAGAGCGGGGTCCCGTAAAAGTCAACATCAAATTTTGATTTTTTCAATTTAAAATATATTAAATCTTGTCCTCGAGATGGTCTCGTGTGGCTTAAAAATTTGTTGGCGACACCTTGGCTATTATAAGCTGCCAAATGTAAAAAGAACAAATCAAAAATCTATCATTTTTCTTTTCTACTTTCACCACAATACGAATCAAAGTCGATCAAATCCATGGTGAAATTTCATACAATACTGTCAGTGTTTTGTTAAGAGTATGCCCAGAAGTGTACTGCTGAATTTTCAATTTTCACTTATTTTGACGCTCAATGAAGATATCTACATTTGCTCTGCACCGTCTCAATTGGAGATATAATATTTCAGGCCCCTATATCGTCCATGCTATTCAATTCGTCTTGCTCCCTGCCTTCCGATCTTCAAACGGATCTGGATTCGTTGCATATCTCGAGCCGAGATCCAGAACCTCTGAACATGGAAGCCATGGTCTCGGACGCCACATCATACGAGCTGATGGCCGATGGAGATATTCAGCAGTTGTCGCTTGAAATTGAAAAAGAGAGGTATGCTACACAGCTAATTAAGGAAAGTTGTTTGTGATGTTTGTCACATTCAATGAATTTATTAAGAAATATGTTGCATCCATTTATATTTTACATAAAAAAAAAAAATCTCTAAACATTTAATACGATGCGAATGCTTTTTAGTAAAAGACAAGAAAGAATTTCGATTAATACGGTAATTATAAGTATGATTTTTTTTATGCAGGGTTGACTATTTAGAAAAGTCCAAACACCTCCAGAATCAATTGAGAGAACTGCGCTCCGAGATAGAAGTCTTGAAAGTGGACGAGAAGCAATCTGAATTGGACGCCCTTCACGACGATCAGGTGCGAATGGGCGAAACCAAGTACTCCACCCTCAAAAAGGTAAAGTCTGGATCAACCAAAGCTAGAGTAGCCTTCTACGAGGAGTTATAAAGATGCTATTCGGCCAGAGGTGACTGTCGTAATGAACACAAAGGAATGGCTTGTCGATTCAAACAGTCATATGTATTATAAACTGCGTTCAGTGGATTCTCGGTCTATCGTTCTTGAAGGTACCGGTTGCGGCATGCACGGTGATATAATTTATCAAATTGAGTACACGCAGCTGTCGCACACTTTAAAATAGATGACTATTTTATTTGTGGCAGTTGAGAAGTTTTGTTTGTCAAACATGAGCTCGGAATTCAGATAGTTGAGGTACTGTTATTGAATTTGTGCTGTTTATCATGTTGATTTTGCTGTTAGTAAAGGCAATACCGTTTTTCACAAGCAGTCATATAACATTAGTTCTAATTTGCATGGGAATAAGAATTTCGAAAATGCGGTACAAAAAAATAATTACATTTGATTCAGAGTTGATTATATGCAATCAATTTTGGGTAATAACATTTCCATTCATTAGGAGGCGACAATACTTGAAGTTGTTCTAGTTACAATTCGGTTGGCCATTATAAAAAATGTGCAATGACCGAATCATACTCAAAACTTCACGTCTTATATTATTGTAATAAGCAATAATCGATAATGATTGGAATTTATGTATATTCCCACATTTTCAATGCATGCGTCACAAATATATTGTGCAGATTTTGGAACGATGCATAAAGAACTTTCATTGTTGCTTGTATCCAAAACACACACAACTTTGAAAAACAATACCTAACTTAAACTATTCTCATCTCTCTGACATTGCATCTTATAGTACCTGAAATTAAATGGGTACATGCAATTGGTTTACTTAAAGGAAAATTGTTTTTACATCTTTTTATCGTGTTGTTCAAGTAATTGACAGTTGAAGGTAGCTAAATTTGACTTATTGATATAGTGAGCAATTGCTCGTAATGCGAAAACCTTTCCTTGCTTGGTATAACCAATTGAACTGTATATCCGATCGATCAACGTGATAATTAATTATCATGGATACTGTGTGAAAGATACATACAGCAAACGTTCGAAGAATGATAGATCGAGGTTTCATTGTAATACAGAATGCTGACAGATAAAGCTTGTCTACGCTTTGTCCGATTATGTAAAAAAGATATTACAATAGGCACATTAATGTTAAATCTAATGTTTTTTATTTGGTAGAGAAACAGTCATTACTCTGATATCAATGACTTCGATTGAACCATAAATGAAATGATATTTTCGCACTGTCTCTCGGAGTGTATTTTCTACTATGAATTATTGTCTATGGACTCTGCCTGGAGTAAAATTTGGGCACGGATAAGTTGTTAAGTTTGGGTAACTTGGCCATAAATTTGTAGTGTCGGATACAGAAATACAGAAATTCATTTGCCAAAGTGACGCAGAATTATTTCAAATAAATATTTATTCATTTTAGGCGTGTCTGAGGCGGGCATTATTTATATGATTATATTTGTATGACGTACAGCTTTGATGAAAGATGTCATCGTACTTTATATCGACACTCGCAACGAACCAAGCAGTAACTCGCTTTTGGTTATTTATTAACAATTGATTGCTATTACAATTTCTATGAATTCTTAACTATTCATTTTAAATTGATAATGGTTCGTCTTTGTATATCACACACCTGCAAAATAGCCAAAAGTGCGATACTGCTTTTTTTCATTGGAATGACGTACGTAGCAAAGGTGTTATGGCAGCGTTTTACCATATGTCGAGGTTTCCATGGATTTCCGGATCATGTGGCCACCACTCAGTGCCTCCAAGATTCTCTGTCACCCGCCTGTCTTTCGCTTCCTCTTGCATGGGAGAAATTGTTTACCATTGTTTTAAAATCAGCAATCATTACGAACAATATTGACATATTTCTATCTATTAAAAGGAATGGTTGAAGCAATCATATGGTAAGTCTTGACGTCAACAATATCATTTTGAAATATGTCAGAGCGCGGACAGGGTCATGTGTAAACAGAGGGGCCATGGAGGTTAATTTAAATCTTTTAAATTTATTATCATTTTCTTTAACATTCCACATCCTTTTGCTTACTTCATACTTTCAATATTAGCATTTTATCTTAACTATCAAAAATCTTCGTTCCGCTATTTTGAATGATATTTTTTTGACTATAGACAAACTGTGTTACACAAAATTTAACAGTCAAAGACGTATGTCGTACAGATATGATCATGTAAGATGCCGCATACACAGGGGATACTTAGCCTCATAAATGATACTTAAATATTCTTTTGAACTTCTATTGTATATCACAAAAAAGTAATATCTCAAACACATAATATGTTCTGACCGATACATACTTCAAAGTAGTTTTTTTTTTATCAGTGTCATTTATGATTAAAAATTGAAAAGAAAATCTTTAATTGGAGCAAAATCTCCAGGCAGAAGCAAATTTGCCCCATCTTAGATTGATACACTTTTGGACTGCCAATTTGTAGAATAGACTCTTACTATATCTTAATCTCCTGCTATGTCACTAGTTTCCTTGTATTTCCCACTTCATAATTAGTTTCTCATAATACTATGTATCACTGTATGTAGTTACACATTTATTTAGAGTCTTAGCATATTGTTTTAGGAGATTGATGTTGTATCTACTGGCGAGCTTAACAACTAATCGCAATGAACTTTGTGCAATTCAAATTGAAGATTCAACGTTATTCTTGGACACAAGTTATTGTGAATTATATTTATATACATTGTAAACCCATTTCATTTGTATGTCATATATCTTCAAAGATACTATTGTAATCAGCCATGCTGAGTTGTTTATGGTTGACCTGCACACACTAAAAATATTATCACATTTCAATATTCTATTGGTAGGAATGACTATGAATTTTTAATTGATTATTTTGATTTCGTGAAGTCTTGTCAGTTCAAGAATTTGAAAAAAGAATCATTAAAAATATAAATTGTACAGGTTGGCAACAGATTTACTAGGTATGTTCATTTATGCACTTTTGTATGATTGTGAATGATTTGCTATGCTCACATAATGCAACAAAATGGCTACAAACTGTTACAGTTCATAAATGCTATATTTCATGCGATAGATTGTAATTAAATTAAATTATCGGTTTTTATTTTGTTACTGAACAATTATAGTGGGTATAACACCAAGATGGGCGAATAGTGTACGTCTTGGTGAGGTATTCAATATGGTACCAGAATGAATAGGCTTATGAAGGTATCTTAAAAATAAACTTATATTAAATTTATATATTTGTCAGTTTTGTTTCAAATTTCATATTGTTCTACATGTCAAGGTTATCAAATTAAATAATCATGAATAAATAAAAATCCACTAATATTTCATCTGCTGCTGTGGACATTTGTAAGCATGCCAAGAATTATTACAAATCGATTTTGATGACAGGGAAAAGATACATGATAAAAAAAATTGTATTTGTTGACTGAAATGTCTGAATTCTGATATTAACGTGCCAAACGCAGGTTTATAAATGCACTTTTGCAATACAGGACATATCTAGTGAATTTAAAACTGTTGCCAGTACACAAATAAAACATCTTTTTTATGCATGAAATAGTTTAATGTCATAACATCATTTCAAATGTTTCAATAATGCCAACATTCAAAATATTATCATAATTATAATAAATTAACATGGTTCTATTGCACTGATTTGTTATGCACTTTTGACATATTAACTAATTTGTTTGTTTTTTTTGAATATTTAATGCTGCTTGGAATACCAACGACTTCAAAATGTGAACAACAGAAGCAATGCATAATGTATTACCTGAATATATGATCTATGTTTTGATATTGTTAACTGAATTATACCAAGTTTTTGTTACAAATTGAAAATTATTCATTTCTTTTAGATTTTTCTTTGCATAGGATGTTCTTGAGCATAAGTTTAGTTTTATTTGAAAGGAACGGTGGCTATACTAGCATTGGTACCACCTGTATTTTTTGTCATACGATGGTGTATAAAATTAATCTAAAACGCTGTTGATGCTTGTTACTACGATGTTACTTTAAACTGTAAGATTACGCCGTTACATAAAACTTGTCATCTTATCTCTTAAAGGTTATTTAAATTTTCTTAAGTGATTTGTAAGAGACAATTTAATAAAGCATTACAAAACAATCTTCATGTCTCACTAAAAAAGTACGGATTTACTCTTAACCAGTTAGCCGCCAACGTCGAGGTATTCAATACGAATGCGACTCACGGGTGAGACGATGGCGTACAAAGGGTTAAACAGTCTTCATCTACTCTATTTTGATTTTTTTTTTATTTTTCTTACTGATAAAAGTCAACTGCTGCAACTTTGCGTATCATCCTAACTTGGCCCAGAATAAGTTGCCAACAGAAAACGTTGCACAGACTCGTTTTTAAAGAACGGCAACATTGAAATAAATTGAGGTCATTGTTAATTACCGATGATGTGTCGCTACTTACGCTGGGTAAACTTGGGAAGGTAGGCACGGGTGCGGCGGATGACTGTATATAATCATAAACATAATCTGTTAAAAATAAAAGTCTCGTTTTTAAACTTAAACTCAATTGCATCCTATTCAAAAAACGTGAAAACTTTCTAGTATATACATAGTTTTGTACAAATCCCTAAAAGTGGACTACTGTATTGTTATCGATAAATATGTTTTCATTAGTAGTAGACGCCTTTATGAGATTTGCATAAGATTTACCAATTCCAACTGGTAGTTGTGTGGAAACCAGGTGAAAAACCAACTTTATCAGCATTACTGAAAACAAATCCAGATATTATCAAGCAATAATCTATTAACTAACACAGAGATTACACAAATTACTGTATTAATACTACTACAATTATAATTTGTATATGTATACACTGACTATAATACTTTCTAGTCTAGTTTGGATTATGTATTATTAATATTATGAATATTAAGATGGAAATGAAAAATTCTCTCAAAATGTTTCTTATTATCTATTGCCATCTTTGGATTCATTTTGGCCATTATTTTCGAATTGCGTTGTTATTAATTAGCAGGGAACCGCACCTATTTGACTATTATTAATAAACTATTTTTCAGTGTCGTACTAATGTTGTATAATATATTATAAAAATCAAATCAATGTATTTTTTATTGACAGAGTTATTGAATGCATGTATTTTTATTGAAGAAAAATCTAGTTTCAAGGGTTTTGTTTTTTAATATATGACGTGCAATGAAAAATCTATAAATTATATTGACTGTGGAAAGGGAAAAGGATGTAACCCATAGGTTTTTGTCAATAATCACAATGTATCAAACTTAAAATCTAAATTTAGCTTTTAAGTTTGAAAAAGATGACCTTGTAAAAAAATTAAAACCAAGAAAAAAGACTGAAATAAAGGTTTTTCCTGGACAATTTCTTTAATTAATATTAGATTATGTCAATTAAACACCAGTTTAGAAGTCTCCGTGCACTTCAAGGTTGTGTATAATTCATAATTTGCATATGGCCCAAAATCATCAAAACACGTTTTTTGCGCCTCCTGTAAAATTTGATATGTGTAGGTTATGTACTTTTTTCTTTCCACAGTCGATATCAACCTATCTGTTTTGATATTATTAAATATTATATGAGGTGTATATTTCCAAAAAAAAAATATGTTACTTCAAATTTTTATAATGAATTGCAAATATTACCCTTAACTTAATTTTGTTATAGATAAAAATATAAATACAGTTAACGTTGATGTAACAGACTAATGCAGCAAGGAGATATCCACTAGAACCAAATGTCTGTTATGTACTAAAGTAGGGTTTTCTTATATTAGTCGTAATTTAGTTACACACATCAGTGAAGTACCCACAAATTTATTAAAAATATTTAGATTTATCAAAAATGTGTGGGCGGAAGATGTGGCGCATGTTAACAGTCTTAACTGTGTAATCAAATGCATATTGTATTATTTACAGACCACCGCTCTTGGATTTAAGCATGAATTCTGATAAAAATAACGATATTTTAAAAATTTTAGTCGAGATTCGTTTTATTAACATTTAACTGTAATATCAGCATAGATATTTGCATAGTCATTTGCCTGAATCAACTGTTCATATTAATTGAATTTGCGTAAGTCATTTTTGTTGGAAACAAGTTAAGTTGAAATATGTTGGATTTGTCATGATGCATATTAGAAATCATTTTTCCTGCCAAATGAAAATATTGCCTTTTGATGTTCTACAATTGACATGTGACTGAAACAAAAATTCACCTAAAACAGAAACAGGACATTTTTTTGTAAAAATGAGTAAAGTATCCCAAGCTATTCAAATATATTTCCATTTTCTAGGAAATAATAAGATTGTTCCACTACTTCAACAACAAAGAGTTTTTTTGGTATTTCTATTAATTTTATTCAGTTTTAATATGTCAGTTGATAGCTGAGAGTAGAAAAATGATGATACAAGTTGTCACACATCGTTGACCATCGATTTGTTAATTAATTTGTTAAATTTTGGAATTAGCTTAATTTGGAAATATGCACTTCATAAAATTGAATTTTTGGTATTGCCTCACAACCATGAACATTTTTTTTTTTTTTTTATTACCGTTGTCTTCCGTATCACTTCTGAACAATATTTTTGTGTCGGTTTGTCCTATCTCCAATCAAATGTTTAATATATACACAGCTACTGTTTATTATTTCAATAGCTGATATAGAAGGAGAAAACTTATACATACATATAACAACTGATATTAAAATAATAAAAAAAAACGGATAAAGTGTACACAACAAAATGAATTTATTAAAAAAAACTTGTGTCACTTATTTGACATTTGTTTTCGTGTTCCATTTTCAATTAGCTTAAATGAGCTCAGGGTTGCCGTTTTATAATATTATACTTTCATTTTATGGCCATCGCGATGATAACTTATAAAAAATATCCATAGATTGTTAATTTTATTGTAATATTTTTACAGTTAAAGCATATTATTCTGACTGGGCTATGTTATGTAGAATTAAATGTTTTAGAGAATACACAATGAAGATTGTCTTGTTCTTAGCCACTTGAATTTTGTCACCATATTATAAGTTTAACACTTTTTTCATTGATTTATTTACTACAGTGCCTAGCAGAAAACGCTCTTTGTTTTATTACTTTGATAGGTTCATTGTATAATTATATTATTGATGCATTGTTTTCTTCAATGAGTCTGTAAAGAATGACAAAATATTTCAATGACATTACATATGTATTACAGTGTATTAAAAAAATAAAACACAGTTGTACTAATTCCAACATACAACCGATCAATAAATAATTCTCATGATATGCGATATCAGCCCTAATCTTTAATAATAATGTGTTTTTTTTAAGTGATGGGTTGACGCATTGTATTCTCTTTAGTTGAGCAGTTTTGGTTCTGTCAGAAAATAGTGGCTTATATTTATTGTTATTGTTAAAGACCAAAATAATGTATATCGTCATTAATTTTCTACAAATACGTATTTTAAACTTTCAGTATTTCAATACGCACATATTCATTTAACTTGTATCCAATAATAAAAAAAAAAATGTGTTTTATTTAACCTAATACAAAAACATTGGCAAAAAATATATATGACTAATAATATGGTCATATTACTATGTGTAGGTCTTTGCTTCTTTTCTTATTAACTTCATCAAAGATATTGAAGACAAAACCATTCCAGTGGTGTTTTATAGCGATGAAAAGCAATAGTGGTAGAATAAAGTACATTTATGTATCTCTTGTACTCTTTAAGATATGAGTTTGTAGAAAATTACCAACGATATGGCAATCTTCTTCAAGAAAATAATACAACAATATATATTTTTTTTTTTTTTTTTTAATATGATTGTGGAAGAAAACGAACAAAAAACTTGTTGAATCAATATTCAGATTGGCTTAAAATAAAACTGACAAAGTAAATATAATAAAAGTCATAAATAATTATTGGATATACATTAGATATTGAAATAAGAGTTCCTGCCTTCTCAAGTATTATATGTTGAACGTTTTTAATTAATTTAAGTGAAGAAATCAGTGCCTTTATTGGAGATTTTTTAAATAATTGTTGATTATATGGACCATCACATGTCATGTTGTAGATCGTAAGTGCGCTAATGTCAAATTGATTCAAACTCGCATCTCTACAAATATTAGGATAGATAAAATTTGTTAACACTTGAATACTAAAGGAGCGGAGAGACTTTATAAAGCTTTCCATAATATAGCTTGCAAGTCATCAATACATATGCGTTATAATTGACTACAGAAAGGCTTTTTCAGAAGGCAGAATTAATTTTAGTAAACAAGCCATCGTCTTACTATTTTTACACACTACATACAAAGAAGGCTGTTAATTGTTAGATGCAGGTTGTGAGTGTTTTGTTGAATATTTGAGAGCTTCAAAAACAAATGCTCTATTTCCTGGCGTGAGAAATTTTAAAATGTAGATTACCAAAAAGTACTTGTTTACTAATAGTAAAAAATAATTGAGGCGATTATTTCCAAACCTGGTTCATTCCTATGTAGTCAAACAGGTCTTTAAGTGAATGTAAAATGTGTATTTCGCTTACGTCATAATTTATAGTGTGGAAGGATTACACTATTATTAATATTTGCCTTTATCCCTTTTAATGCCGGAGGGCTGATAAATCGGCCCTCCCTACATATGCGAAAAATGCGCAAGACTGATTTTTCGGCCCGGCATATCAATCTATCCCATCGGCCCATTAAAAGGGTTAAACCCAATTTTATAGATAAAGTTATGTTATCTTTTCTTAAGTAATCTAAATAAAATAAATTCACAACCAACAACTGAACTGGAAAAATATTAAGTCACATATACCTTTTAATGCTGCCTAAAATTCACAAGAATCAGAAAATTTTAAACCACGGAATTACTACTACCCGTTCAGTTGATATATTATAATTTTTGTAGAGATGTTAGTTTGAATCTGATTGAATCAATTGATCTGTGTAACTGATTCCTTCAGTATGATTGTTTATGTTGTCAAAATGAATGAATGTGATAAATATAATAATTCAATACAATGAAAGAATCGTGTAACCATTATGTAAGTTAATTTCGAAACTACAAGATATCCAGCCTTGTTAAATTGCATATTTTATATCAACATTGTATTTTATGAAACGCCTAGTTAAAACATGAACAATGAATAGCCTTTGGCATTCTGTTTTGCACACTTAAATTTTACAACTTACATTGTTAATTTTATTCCGTTTAGTTGCCAGCAGGTTGTTAAGTGAATCATGGATCTATGATAATCTGGACAGTCATCAAAAATCAACTATTTAAATATATTTCCGTTTTGTATCATAATAAAATAAAATGTCTACTCTACATCGCAAAAAGATTACTTACTCCTGGGAATTAATCAGTAAAATTTCTTCAAATTATTAAAATCAGATTCTGCTTGTCGCATGGCCGTAGATTTTTCATATAAATTAATATGTAACCTGGTTATTGAATATACCAACATTGATGCCGCAATAAGAAATTTTGATATCTTATTGTACCCTTTTACATAAGCATTCACTGATACACGCTAACGGAACCGAATAGACTTAACCATACGAATTTCGTAGAAGTACTGACCTAATGTGATGTGCAGGTGTTGTTTTTGTGGAATTCCAACGGGGCTGTAGTTATTTTATTCAATTTCAACAATCAACTATTATAAGATGTGTCCTTACCATATAAGAAAGGTGCCTCTCTAAAGAAACAGTGTACCCACCAAGTACGGGTTTAGCATTCAATCTGTTAATACCTATTATTTGCTTGTAAGAAACTGTTGTTTTTTTAGTAAACCATTTCATATAATTTGGCCAGTTTTTAAACGGAAAACTAGATTTTTTCCATCCCGTCAATTAGTTGATTTTTTTTCAACTTTTAAGTCTGTATTTTATTAGTAACAATCATTATATAAATTAAGAAACGCTGGTTATCAATTGACGTCTTTTTAAAAATAATTAAATAATACAATAAATTTGTGCATTTTTAAATAAAATGTCTTTATTGACATACTCTTATTCCCATGTGATTTTGATTGATTCTAAACTAGTTCTATACCAGTCGATTTTATCTCTAACGGTCCTGCTGTAAAGGAATATTTTTTATTGTATATTGCATAACCGTTTCCATTCGTTCTATATTTTAACTAGTCATTTCATACGATTACATACTTTGACTGTAACATATACATGATTTGAATCATTCAGAAATGTGAGTCAGGATAATGTCCATAACATACCGACTACCACTCTCTGAATAGTCTTGTTAGATTCAACTATGTCAGAGCATGGGAACCTTTTTGTGTTTTATTACTGCATTTTGCAGCAGCATTCAAGAAATTTTAATTGTTATTAAAAAAAAGTTTTTTTTAATTGATCGATTTACTTGATAGAGATCCATTATATTGACGTAAAAAAATAAAGAATTTTTCCATCACACCAAAAACAACCGACGACGCTTTTATATATTTCTTTTGGTACTGACTTATTTACTGTTTTTAGACTAAGTATCAATAAATACACAAAATAGTTTTGTTCTGACAGTTTATTTTCTTTTATTGAAAGTTTTACTTTTGTTTCTAAACTGAAAATAATATCGTTAGGTTCCCTGCTCTGATTTTGTATAAAATGGATATCATGTACATAGCTTATTTTCAGTGATATAAAAATAATATAGTCTCTCTTTTAGATTATCAGCCTTATTTTTACCCTTTCTGTTAAGCAATCTTGTATAACTATGCAGAACAACTAGATATTATTTTAGTATTGCTATTGGACATGCTTTCTGTCTCACCACATTTATATGCCTTGATATATAATAATACAATAGAATTTGTGAAAAATATTTTTATACCAATTAAAATTATTTTAATGAAAACGATTTATGTGTCTTTATTATCCATCATCGGCACTCACACCCAGTGTTCCCTCTAATCCATGGGTGTCCAACCGGTAGATCTCGATCGACCGGTCGATCCCAAACCGAAATTTGGTCGATCACGAATGCTTTCGTGAATTTCGAAAAAATATATAATTTAGATATAAAATATACAAAAAAACTAAAATTGAATTATTTTGTAAGCACATACTCTTATCTAATGATATGTATTCCGCATTTACAATAAACATTTCTAAGTTTGAAGAAGGGAAAAAACCCTAAATAAAATTTCTTATAAAAATCATGTTGGAAGTCGATCGCGGGAAAACATATGATTGAAAAGTCGATCCCAGGGCAAAAAAGGTTGAACACCCTTTCTCTATGCCATGGGCGGCCAACCTTTTCAGCAGCTGGGCCAGATTTTAGAAATGAGATTTCCTACCAGGCTGTTTATTTTTTTCTTAAATTTCTTTTATTCAAAGCAAACGAGAAATATATTGTTTTTTTAAGATGATATAACAAAAATGAGAATCAAACATATTTATTACATTAGAGTTTAGGCAATACAAAAAATAATAATAAAAAATATATTAAATTTTAGTGAGACGTCTGATTTTGTTTGTCAGAACTAAGTGCATAACGATTGATGTTGTTGCTACACGCAAACAGTTTTCCAAATACTCATCAGTGATTTGTGTTCTCATTTTAGATTTAATATGCTTCATTCGACTAAAAAGCTGTTTCCAAATAGCGAGATCATCGATAGATTTTGTAAAACTCTTCAACCTGATTGAATTTCTCCTTAACTGTGCATCACAACACATTTCACAATGTTCCATTTGTAAAATTCCTGGCAATAAATTCACGTCTACAGAGAATGGCGTTGCAAATGCAGCAAAAAGTTATCACGATAGTTGAATCAATGTACTGAGATACTTCCATATATGAGATATGATACGAACTACGCACATTGGAATGTTCTTTTAGTGGTTTTATGTACACTGAAAGAAAAAAATGTGTGCATATGCTCCGCGGGCCACAAGTAGACACCCAGTGGCCCGCGGGTTGGCTACCCTTGCTCTAAGCTGTCCGCGTGTGTGCACACCACCACCACCAGAATAAATTAATTGACATTAAATAGTGTTGTTAATTATTTTCATTATTTAAAATCAACCTTTTCGTTTAATAGATCTAAATACCGTTATGTGGCGCACAAATCTTTTTATTTCTTGTAAAAATTTCACAACCAATGTCTTGCGCACATAACCTTCCGAAAATTAGAGGGAACATTGCTCACACCCCCTTATTAGTAAAATTAATGTAGATTTATTTCATATACACTTTGAATACTAAGTGCTTACTATTTTAGGTAATACTACTTACGATAATATACACTTAGAATACTAAGTGCTTATTATTAGGGTATCCATAGGGTATTTGTATATTATTTTGAATACACCTTTTGAGTTGGACTATCTTGGGTAAGGGGGGGGATTTTATTCTGAACGGGGGGAATAAGGTTGGGAACCCCTACACTAGATCATCATCAAATCTGGTATCTTGTAAAATGCTGAACAAAGCACCAGAAGATCAACTTGAGAGACAACTATTTTCCCTGAACCCATTCCACTTGATTTTGAATGATGTTCAAATCGTTTTGACTTGGTTCTTCATAGAACGTACCATATAAATCGAGGGATGAGTGTTCTCGGACGTATCAAACAATACTTTTCAGGAGTATTAAAATAAAATTCAATCAAACTGTTATAGTAACATTTATTTACAAGTATATACAATTAAAATGATATTTTCGTTTGGCATGCAGTACTGTAAGCTTTGGATAAAGAATACAGATATATTTTTATTTGGATAGTAGTAGTATGGGCAAATAGACTAAAATCTTCCAACGCAAATAAGACTAGTGAGAATTTTGCACATCTAGGATTGCAGTTCTAATTGTACAGGGATATGCATAGTAAATATATTTCATTTGCAGTGTTGCAATGGGTAAAAATTTGAATAATATTTCAATTGTTTAAGCAGTTGATATTATTTTTTAGCCGGTAGTTTCAAGGTCGTTCGCATATTGACTGTCTGAAGATGCTGAAAAGTTTAACAATTGAACTCAAAAATATGCACAACTGGCTATGTTTTGAAATTTAACATCATAAAGAAAAAATAATGTATCGTTTGTATTTCATAATTTTTAATTAAAAGCAGGATTGATTTTTAATACTTAAATAATTAAAATGAATTCTTACGATCAATCGGTATTGCTAATTCCTATCGTTATTGTTTCAAATATAGTTTGTCCAAAAGGCCTAGCAAAGACATACCAGTATTCAATTATTTTTATATCCATCAGTTAAAAATGTTAATAAGAAAAGCAAAATCGGTCCAGTTTTTGGTGAAGATTAAACAGTACATATTTTTTTCAAATATTTTGTTTTTCAACAAGAATTTACAGTAAAAAATATTAAATTAATCTCAAAATGTACCAAACAATATTGGGCGATGTTTTGCATTATCGTTTTCAATATTGAATATTTTTTTTTCAAATTATAAAACAAAGTAAATAAGAGACAAATTGAAAAATTTACGATATATAAGAAACATCATATTTCATTAATAACAATGAACAATGAACAAGCATTCAAATATGATAATTTACTAGGTATTGATATTCAACCCTTGAAATCCCATATGCATGTCTAAAAAAGAATATTTTATATTTAAAAAATAACCATTTGACAGAGTTTGATTTTGAAATCTTAGGAAAAAAAACTCTGAGATAATTAGTATGTGTCAAATATGTTTGGAAGCCAGGTTAGAAAAAGATATAAACATTGAATGAATTAACAAGTGCCATTTTCATCATTATTATTTGCTGCCTTATCTTAAAATATACAGAAAAAGACAACAATTCAATAAAAACTTACACATTAGAACTAATTAGTTTTTTTTTAGATGCTGGCTACAAAAAATAAGGTCTTTTGAATTACAAAGTATATTTTTAATTCTGGCATGACCATGTTAATAAAAAAATTGTTGAGATCGAAAAAAAATTAAGTTAAATTGGATTCCATGAAAGTAAAACATTGAAATAAAAAATAAATATTCATTGATGTATAAACGTGTAGGCAACAACTAATTTTAAACAAATATTTTCAAAACTTGGAAAAAACATTTGGGATTCCCTGAATGCTGATAAATATACATCATGGCAGTGATCGGCAACATTTATACAATGGCAGACATCCTCACCCCAAAGACTTCTTTATCACAAAGGGCACTAAGCCTCATTTTCACTATAAATAAAAACATAATATTCCTTTGTACTTTATTCCACTTTATTTAAAAGGTCAGGACCGGTTTCGCTCATTGCGAGCATTGTCAACTGATAAAAAATATAATTTAACAGTGCTATTTATACAAAAATAAATTGAAATGAAAAGGTGTAAACAACAATTGACATTGAAAAGAATTTACAAATTACAGTAAAAGTGATTTTATAATTACACAAAATTAAAATGTTTAACACCTCTAACATATAATTAAAAAATCATCAAAGATTAATTAATTTCAAGTGGTGACTGATGAGTGAAACCGGTCCTGACTTTTTAAATAAAGTAGAATAAAGTACAAAGGAATATTGTGTTTTTATTAATATAATGCCTTTCCGCTAAGTATTGACAGTGAACACCCTAAAATTGCTCAATTTCACTGGCTGAGAAGTGAGCTTAATGTTATGTCAAAACACACGTATTGAATCTAAACAATTTAATTAACATCAAGTGTTAGTTGACCCATAAACAACAGCCATGAATCATGAATGACCAATGCAATAACACAACAGCGATACTGCGTAACTGGTAGAAAACAGAACGGTACATAAAACAATATCATTGTCTACCTCGACATGTATGTATTTGTCACACGGTTCCAAAATATGTAAATAAAAATGTTTTCTAGCAGGGACTTTACATATGCCCACCAGCCACGAGTTGCCAATCACTGCTCCGTGGTATTACGTAGGCTAATCCAGGATATGCCAGCACTGAAACTCCTGAATAACAATTTAGGAATGAATCAGATATACTTTCGATGGATTCGGCGGTAACTTTGTGGAAGTTCATTTTAATATATAATAAAAATAACTTTGATTATTCCACGTATTGTGTTACAAAATGTGACACGTGTTTCGCCTCTTTCAGAGGCATCCTCAGACAACTACTTTCGCAAATGTTTGCTTAAGTACTTAAGATGCCTCTGAAAGAGGCGAAACACGTGTCACATTTTGTAACACAATACGTGGAATAATCAAAGTTATTTTTATTTTATATTATGAATCAGATACACTAACACTAATAATTTCAAGTAACCGATGTGTTGAAGCAATATTTTTCCAATTCTAACCAAAAATAAAATCGCCTTTACGATTTTATGCAAATTGATAAAGGACACTTAATATGTAAGTAATAATAATTAATAAATTAGTTTATAATTAATAATAGTTAATCTCTACCACTCAATCAGACTTTCAAATAATTAATGTACATTTTAAGGTTAATTTATGGAATTCGTAATTATACAATCAGTTTTTAGTCACTGGTTTAAATTCGGAACACTTTCAAAATGATGAAGTATGTTCTTCTATGCATTTCATACAATTCTGTGGTTAAAGGAGCGGAGTATTAAACATATTTGCTATGGTCACATCTTTTAGATATGTGATAGCTCTGTTTCAATCACTTGTATCAAAACTTTATTTAATTCAATCTGTTTTTCTGTTTTCTCATTAGGTATTTGTATTCTATCGAGTTTGGATTTATTTTACGTGTGTTACGTTCATGTTAATAAAAAGCTAGGTGTGATTGGCTGTAAATTCAAATCTCTAATGAGAAATAAATTTTTGTAAAGATTGTAATTTTAATAAACAAATTTGACAAGATTTCTTCGAATATTCTATCAAAAGTCACAATGTGAGACGGTTTATTTGTGTGTTTAGACTCTGTTTTGAATGATAATTTTGTAGCAATATGAGGTGTGATTTAACAAATTAATTTATGCTCAATATTTACTATTAAATATGACATGGAAATAGAATATATGTGTTTCGCATTTTCTCAATAACGTTTGCCATAGAAGAACATTCCATTATAACTAAATCACTTCAAGAATGACATTTGTCAATATATTTGTGCTACAATAAAATTTAGGAAATATATTAATGTTACTTATTTACTTGAACACGTGTATTATACGACTATATAATAATATAAACAAACAAAAATATAGTAAATAATATAATGTTATAATAAAAAGCACAAAAAAATGATTTTTTAAACATGTGTTACAAGTAGACCAGTTTATGTGAATTAATGTTATTCTTAAAAAAATACTTTGCTTCATAAATATTGCACAAAACGATATATATCGACTGTGGAAAGAAAAAAGGAAGTAAGCCACAATTTTTTCAAAATACCTTTTTTTCGATAATCACAATGTATCAAACTTGATACACGTTCTATCAAAAAGATGCAAGCTGCAAATGCCGAATTAGTATTTAAATTTAGCTTTTAAGTTTGAAAAAAGAGCTGCATGTGAAAATTCAAACCAAAGAAAAGACTGAAAAAAAAGGTTTTTCCTAGAATTTTTTTTAATTAATAATAAAATATGTCAATTAAACACCAGTTTAGAAGTCTCCATGCACTTCAAGGTTGTGAATATTTTATAATTTGCATGTGGCTCAAAATCATCAAAACACGTTTTTTGTGTTTCCTGTAAAATTTGCTATGTGTGGGTTACGTACTTTTTCCTTTCCACAGTCGATATATATATAATCAAAAAATATTCGAGGAATATTTCAGCAACAAAAAAATGCTATAAAAGGGAGATCCATACGCATAAAGAATAACATCTTACAATCAATACTCTTATATATGAGTATACATATATCGCTCGTCAATGCAGCAGTAGAACAGTATGAAAATCTTAGTTTCAAGGTAATGACAGATTAGTTTTTACTGTCGGTATACTTGCCAGAAAACGTTAAGTCAAAAAACCTTGTTTTGAGATAATCGACTTTCGAATATCATGAGGCAAACTGAAATGTAGTGTGACAAAAAAACAATTGACTTAATTTTTTACAGTTCATAGACGATAGCCTCTGGGTAGTTGTAGAAATAAGAAATCTGTATGGCTCAAAAGCGTTAAGTTATTTATTGGTTTCTGCCAGTAATAACTACTAAAAAAAATGACTTTTTCATATTACTTCTCTAAATATCAAAATAAATTTTATATCAGTGAGCTCGTTTTTTCAGATGATAAATCGTGTTTAAATCTGTTGATTTGCATTCATTTCTTTTTAATTTATCCATGTCCGCTCCCAATGTGGAGCATATGGCCTCCTAATGGAGGTATCTCAACAGAAGTTTTTTCTACTGTACTGTTTGTTACTCAACGTCGCTCAACCTCACTTTTTTCAAAGTGAGTAGTAGGGAAAGAAGGATAAGGCTAGAACAGGACTAGTGGTTAGCTAATCGTTATTGCTACATCCAGTTATTAAATGATCAGAAGGATGGAAGAAGAGGAAATAATGTAAATTGACAACACAAACACCCAGTCTTCGATCACAACTTTGAATTGAATAATTCTCAAATTCACTGTGATCTGACCGGGATTCGAACCTAGACCTGCGTGATCGGTAGAGTAAGCTCTTACCAACTGGGCCACAGCAGGCGACAATTTACATTCATAGCTCAAAACAAATAATTTTTGACTTAATGTTTTCTGGCAGCAAATCAACGATATTTTATGCTTCGCTAGAACAAACAGACAATGTCGGATAAAACAAATTAAAAACAATAAAATATTTCTGTATCAATTATACTGTTTTGTGTTCCTCTTGCATTAATAGAATATTGTCATTTTTTCCAGTCACTGTTAAATGATATCAGTGTTAGTCATATTATAAAATGACTTGTGTATTTTATCATTGCATTTTATTCATCATTATATATTGCCTATAGTGGTATTCATAGCTCAAAACATCCTTTTGTTCTGATATGCTAAACTGAAAATACAATAAAACTGGGATCACGTGGTTTTAATTTATAATATGTATTTTAGCTACATAACAAACTATGTAATTTATAAACGCAACCAAGTACTTAAAAATAGTTCAACATAGTGTAAGCATAGATAATTAATTATATTGTCAATTAAACTGGCATTTATACAGTACAGAACTATTATACTGGAAAGACATCAGAATAAGAAAATTCTTATTTATACAAATTGTCAGTATTATGTATAGTTTTTAATTTGAATTGGATATTGAGGGAGTGTTGAGAATACCTTTAATATTAATAATCGCCACCTTCTGCACTGATTTAAATATATCGACTGTGGAAAGGAAAAAAGGACGTAACCCACACATATCAAATTTTACAGGAGGCGCAAATAACGTGTTTTGATGATTTTGGGCCATATGCAAATTATGAATTATACACAACCTTGAAGTGCACGGAGACTTCTAAAATGGTGTTTAATCGACATAATATAGTATTAATTAAAGAAATTGTTTAAGAAAAACCCTTTATTTCAGTTTTTAGTTTTAATTTTTTACAAGGTCATCTTTTTCAAACTTAAAAGCTAAATTTAGATACTAATTCGGCATTTGCAGCTTGCATCCTTTTGATAGAACGTATATCAATTTGATACATTGTGATTATCGAAAAAAAGGTGTTTTGAAAAAATTCTGGGTTACGTCCTTTTTCCTTTCTAGTAAGTAATACATGAGTCGTCTGGTATCAAAAGCAGAACTGTTCCATACATGATGATTTTGATACCAGACTCATAAAAAAAACTCTTTTGTATTTATGGGCCAGACGAAAACAACTATAGAAGATTAGTTAAATCTAAAAGTGCTAGATCACATTCGCTGAGGAATTAACAACGTACGGCTGACCGTAAACCAGCTGAGAAAGTGTTGTTCAGAAATCTAATAAGGCATAGAAGAAGCAGGTAAGACGGAGTTGTTTATTTTTGTCTCACTCAGGGCAGTAAAGTCCATGATAATTAGCCGATTTCAATCAACTATTACATAGAATTCCAACAAATAGAAAAAATACTTCCAGCATTTTTTTAAAACTTTGAAACTTACGGCAGCAACTATGTTGATTTTAGTTTGCACATGGTGGCTTGGTGATCAAAAAATAAGTTGAATTTAGTATTCATAAAAGCCTGAATATAAAACAATATTTTCAATTTGAATCCTTTTAATAAAAACACAATAATCCTTTGTACTTCATTCCACTTTATTTAATATGTCAGGACCGGTTTCGCTCATTACGAGCATCGTCAACTGATAAGAAATATAATTTAACAGTGCTATTTATACAAAAATGAACAGTTATAAACAACAATTGGCATTGAAAAGAAAATACCAATTACATTAAAAGTGATTCTAAAATAGCACAAAATTAAAATGTTTAACACATGCTCGTAATGAGCGAAACCGGTCCTGACATATTAAATAAAGTGGAATGAAGTACAAAGGATTATTGTGTTTTTATTAATATAATGCCTTTCCACCAAGTATTGACAGTGAACACCCTAAAAGTGATTGAATCCTTTATTTGTAAAATGAATTCATTTTATATTCCTTGTCTGATGAATACTTAGGATAGAAAAAATTCAAGCGAGATCTGTCTGGCGCATTTTGGTAAACTGACACAGTTACCCTCTGAGGCATAGTAGAAATGCAAACTGAACACCTGTTTACTTTATATATATTATAACACGCCTTTATACCTGGTCAAAACGAAGGTGAAAACTCTGTTAGTAAATTTAACGGAACAAGGGATGCTGACCGAATACCATTACGCATAAACTGCTCCTATTTATGATATAAAAAGAAATAATTACCCTCAAAGAAATGTTGCCACCTGCATGAATTGGTTTTGTCCAATAAAGGGATGGATGGTACACAGGTTGATATTGGATTGGGATTTCTTTTCTTTTTAATTCAGCTCCAATAATACGAGTTGTGTATGTTCGAGGTTGTGCTTGATTCAGTATTATATAAGCACTTGAGAAATTAAGTGAATGACTCATATCGATGGCTTAATTCCATAGTGTTACAACTAGAAATTGGTAGTTTTGAGATATGGCTGACCCAAGTTTTGACGCATCGAAACTGAGTAAAAAAGTGATAATTATTATTTGTCACCTTTTTACTGAAAAAATCAGATTTTTGTCATATTCTATCGAACTAAGCCAGTGTTCAGCAAACTCCAGCTCTTTGGCTGCTTGAGTGTGGCTCTTTCACAAAATACCACATACAGTGTGATTGAAACATCGTTTTCGGTCTTAAAACTTAGAGTTGGAAGGGGCGATCTTAGCGAACGTACCTCAATTAGATTGAGGACATTTTAATCAAAAGCCAGCTTAGGAGTACCCTAATCAAGTAAATGACAATGTAACTACCTATATCAGCGATTTCCAACCTGGGAGGCGCGAACAGTCCAAAATATTTATTTCCCCTTTAAAAGTGTCTTTATTACTATGTATATGAAATAAAGGATGGGGAGGCGCAAAGATGTTTTTTTCTTCAAAGGGAAGTGCAGTAACATAAACGTTGGAAACCACTGACCTATATTGTTTAAGTTTAGAAAATTCGACTCTCAAAAGAAATTTCAAACGTACAGTTGATATTTGGTTCAGTTGACTAATAAGTTTGCTGACCACTGAACTAGGCCATCAATATTGAAATTGAATATCTCAGATGTACAATTTTCTCTTAGCACTTTACTCCAGTTTCCTACAGGTTTTAGTAAACAATTCGATGTATTCATTACCAAAAAAATACATCGAAAAAATAATCTTTGATTACTCTTTCTCATATGTAAAACAGAGATATCAGCAAATCTGTAATACTAACGTTTGCATTGTAACAGTCGAAGCTATGTTATAAATTAAGTGGAAGTTTTATACTTGTCCAAAATGATAGGCCACATTCTTAATACTGCAAGTCATCGTACCTTCATTTTGGACGAGATCGACAAGTGATCCAAAATACATTTTACTCACATCTCGACTATTTTATACTTTAACGGTCCATAATACCTGATTTTTACAATTCAACTTCCTATTTATTACATATGTGGACACTGCGCTACGCCTCTAAAATTTCCTGTCCCCTGTCAGTCTCTTCGTTTCCTCCCAAGTCTTCCGGCATCCTGTAGAATACATTTAATGGAAAGTCATCAACAGTCTTCTGGGGTGATGAAATCCGTCCAGTTGGAAGAAGAGACAGGCGGGATTCAGATACCTCAGAGCCATCCACAGTTCATTACAAGTTTTAGTAAATAATAATTACGTTTTAAATGCCGAATATTACTTGCTCCATTGAAAAGACTCCAACATTTTTAACCGATTATAAGATAAAATTAACCAGAATTTGAAATTTGTTAAAAGACCCAAATATTTAGAATTGTTAGATACCTTAGTTGTGTAAAGCAGGGCAGATTACCATTGAGCTATTTCATAGAGGCAAACAAAACTTATGTATATCTAAGGAGTTTTTTTTGAGATGAGCTCAAGAACTAGACAAAATCACTGGAGGATAAAAGACATAAGGGACACCTAGATGTAGGCACATATCAAACATATCATTCATTTCATATAGCTGCATAATGAAAACAAATGACTCGCAGATCACTTTTAAATAGATTATCTACAAGAGCAGTGTTAGAGTACCAAGTGATTTGCAATGATTCTAATATTCCATAGTGATTCTCCATCACTACAAAGAAAGGTTTTGAATTAATTTGTTTGCAAACGACGCATATGTACTTCTGATAGCTAAGTTATTACAAAAAGTCTACGAGTCATGAATATGCCGATTCTCAATTCAATCTTACAGCTTATTTTAGATTGAGGTATGTCGGAGTAGTTGCATAGAGTAGATAGAGCCTGTTAGTTGAAAAATTGTGTAGTCAACTTCATATACAATAATAATAAGCTATGGGAATCTCCTCTACAATAAGAGCTCAATGGTCATTGCAGTTGTTGAAAATCTTATATTATCTACTGGAATAAACCCATGAATGAAGACAAAGTACAAATTTATCATCCACGACAACTATCTCGATATCTACTCGCATCTAAGGCTTGCTGTACAGTCTCCGATATTTATCCGGCGGATCACAATACTCTGTCATAATTAGACGGCAAAGGAACAGATGAAACAGTACAATAATAATGCAAATGGATACCCAGACCATCGTGGGTAACCCTCCCAAGCTGTGCCCGTGTTTGTGCAACGCTATAACGTGATGCTCATGCGGCGGCGCCTCTGCGACTTCTTTAACATGTATCGCATGTCTCAAATCTTCCATATGCTGTTTATCCGATGTAATATACAGAATAGCCGTTATCGGATCGGTGACTTTCACCGGAAAATACTTCCTCGCGGGACCTAATTGAATAGGACTGTCCAGGCAGCCCCCGTCGCACGCGTAGTACGTTTTGTCAGATCTATCGAGTGCGACGTACAGTGCGGCTTTATTGTCTTCTTGCACTATAACGCTAATATTGACGTGCGTCATATTTCCGTAGTTTATTCTGCGGAACAAAAAATCTCTGTGCAGATTGGACGGATGCACATTAAACTCCAGATGTTGGTTGCTGAAACGCAGCCCTCCGAAACTAAGAACCATCGCTTGTATTGTCCCGCTGGCGCCGGCGCGCAACAGATTATGACATCCTTGCTTCTCCAGGGTCAACAGCCAAGCGCCGACTACGAAATTTAACTGGTTTATGTTTTCCAAAGACTTCCAAAGGTTTTCAGCTTGTAATGTGTAATACCCTTCGTAACATCCTTCCGTGTAGGTGAGCGAACGGAAAATCTCCGCTTTCTTTTGTGGAGAGATGGCCTCTTCGTGTTCCATCGATCTGACGTGCGAAAGGACAGCGTAGATGGTTGCGTTTATTCTATCACCGTTCAATACGTTCTGCGCTTTGGATTCGCTGATTGAAAATCCAGTCTGCCATAATTGTTGCCACACGTTCGTATGAAGATCTTTTAATGATTTATTTTTAGTTTTTTCTTCCGATGCTTCGATAGCTTTTTCCATAGCTTTCGTGGCGTATTTTTCAATGATATCTTTCTGTCCTCCGTAGCTATCTTTTGGTATCGGATCACTGTAATGTATTGTTGTAAATATATTAAACGAAATACTGTCTTTTGTTTTCAGTGCGACGTTTAGTGGCATTATTCTGGATACAATGCTGACTGCGATGACTTCATCACTTGCTCGTTGCAAATCAATCATTCCCGTTATCACTTCGTAATCGTTGACTGCTAACCCGTGATGCAATTTAATAGTTTGTTTAACAATGGTCGGCCAATTTGAGATTCTCGTCGGCGACAGATTGAGATTGATCGGCGAGTTAGACGGATTGGTAATTTTCACCTCTTGCACGAATAGCGATGATATTGTTCTGTGCGCGTAATATTTATACACTACGTTAAAGCCAAAAGGCGAACATTGAAATCTGTGAACGATTCCATTCATGTAATCGACTACTAAAGATTCCGTTAGTGTAGGGTCGTCTACGGAAACTATCGGATGAAAATTCACAGGCAAATTAAGAGTGCGGCCTAATTTTATGTTAAATTGCGAGTCAGGCTCTATCGTGAGTCCGAGAACACCGTTTCCAACGTAAGGCACATAGTTACCGTCGAACTCGTCCGAGGATTTCGATCTTATGTTGACGTCGTGTTCGGCGAAGGGCCCGCGGAACGGAGCCAGGCGGTCGAACATGCAGATGCCCTGCGGATCCGTCGGCGCCTGCTCCTCGCCGCTGAAGAACCATCTCAGGAAGCCCGGCCCGACGTACAGAAACAGAAACACCAGCAGCAGGACCAGTATTACGATTCGCCGGCGGGTCATGTGACCGTCGGTCAGCCGTTTGAGACGTCTGCCGGCTTCCAACGCTTCCGCGCGCAGTCTATCCATTGTGTTTTATTGATGATCGCTTAATAAGTTCACAAACATGATCGTTTCTGACGGGTTTAGAAAACTTTTGAATAACTCGGTTGACAATTTGTACAATTTTTACAAAACATTGATCAAGCAGTTCATAGTGAGCTGTCACTTTGAATTTTTTTCCATGGCAATGTTTGTTAAGAAAAAATACAAAATTTTGACGAAAAATATTTTGATAAGTTGATGATTTTTTTTTCAATTAAAATTGTATTTATCTCATTCACAACTGATGCGAATTTTTATAATATTCTGAATAATTATAAACTAGCGTTAAAATAGCTACTAACAAAAAACTGACTAGCTATACACTATGAAATGGTTTATAATTATAATAATCATCGTACACTTTTTTAATCTGTTATTTTAACTGTTTCAATTTGAGTTGTATTTATTATTAAATTCACTTGTTCACATCAATTGAGTCTAACCATGATGCTTATCATAAATGGTTCTGAAGAAAATTTCAAAAAAAAATTACACATAAAAACATATATTTATGTACGTACAAGCTGGGCTTTTTTCAGTAATTTTAAAGGCACAGTGTATAGGTATTTTTGACGATACACTATGTAGTCGTGCTCATAAGTCATTCTATTTTTGTTTAATAGCAAGTCCGTAGTAACCATTTGTATCTAACGCGGAAGTAAAAAAGTTTGAGAAGCTCTCTATCAATTCGGTATATTAATTTGACAGAATGTTTCTCGTCCGTCAGTTCGGGAAAAATACAAGTCGCCTTGAGATCGTGCATGACTTGTTTTTATAAAAAAAAAAACATTCGGCCAGTTGTACGGTGATGATTTCCACTACGTATTGCTTATAGTGACATTAATAATGTACCAATCAATTTAATACCGCTTAGCAGAAGTGCCAAAAAGGTTTTTCTTTATGGTTTTTAAAAAGTGAAAGTAAATAATTTGTACCTACGTGTGATAACAGTATTATAGTGATTTATTGAGTACATACAAATATAATAATAATGGGTACGTTTCGGGGGTATTATTTATTGTGCTTTTGTGCCTTTGTTTTGATAAATGAATCCAGTTCCCGAGTTGCCGAAACCCCCCGTGAAATTTCGTTCGAAAATCCGAAATATTTAAAATATGACGAACTCACAGAACTCTTCAAGAAGCTGGAGACGGAGTATCCGAACAAGGCCAGGCTGCACACCGTCGGAAAATCACTGAACGGCCTAAATTTATGGGTAATTCAAATAAGCAATAATGTCACAGGGAGATCTGTCGGTAAACCGATGTTCAAATACGTAGCCAACATGCACGGAGACGAAACTGTCGGGCGGCAGCTGATGATTTATCTAGCGCAGTACCTCCTCATGAATTATGGAAAGATGGAGAGGATCACGAAACTCATGGATACGACAGACATTTTCCTGATGCCATCCATGAATCCTGATGGATTTGAAGCATCCAAGGTTAGATATAAAATTATATTGTCTCTTAGATATAAATACATGAAGAATTTAAAATGAGTAAATGGTAAAAATGTTATGTTTGAATATTCGGTAATTGTGTGTTAAAGCTAGTCATGGATTATTTTGGCGAAAAACTTCACAAACTAAGCTAAAAATAACTCCACGATTTAAAATTATTTTTTGAGGGCTTGATAAGGGCGTTAAAACCACACATTATTACGGAGAACACTGATAAATTATGCGAAATACGAAATATTGTTCAGTACTTCGCCTCCATTATTCATTATGCCGCATGGCCATTTATTTCATGAAATATAACTGCCCCTGTATATACAAGGGGTGCATTGATCCAATGCCACATTGACCGGCGGCCACTGCTTATGACTGCAGACACTATTCTCCATTATGTGTCAAATTCATTGTCAATGCGAAAATACCTCGCATGTGATGTTAAAACTGACATTGCAGAAATTCAACTGTTCTTTCTACTGATTGGTAAAATCTGCCATGTGATAGAAGAAATACATTTTTTAATTAAACATATTTCTTTGCATCTCCTCATCTTAAATCTGAGTTTCCAGTTATATTCAAATAATGACGAGTCGAGGAAGACGTACAATTGAAATGGTAAACAAGGAGAAACTACAAAGCGTATTTTTGATGTTTTAAAAAACAATCAAACATTCAAAAATCAGTTTTTAGCGGCTGCTGAACAGTAACATTTTTGACAAATGGGAAGTATTTTCGCATTGACATTGATATGCTACTCATTAGGAGCAGATATAGGTTTTGAAAAAACGCATAATATTTTCCAGTAACTCATAGGTCAAAACAGGAAAATAACAAAATAAACTACTTGATCGAGGGAAACTCCTGTATGCTTTGATAGAACGGTATTTTTTTTATCAGTGTAAAAATAATGAACAACTGTTTGAATCAATAAATTTGTTTATCAATGTATACAGATACATGGCAGTTATCGGTAACAGATAAATTCAAGCTAAAATCTATTTTTTTTTTTTGAGATATCAAATGGCAAACAATCGTGCTTCCGTTACAATAATAACTTCTTTTGAAAAGTAAATATGGCTGTAATATGTTAACGGTTTCAATGTTTGCTTTTGCCATATTTTGAAAGTCATCAATCACTTTTTGCAAAGTTTTCGCATGTTTAATAATAGGTAGAATACTCGGGTCGGCATTTAAAATTCATATCAAATATTTATTATAGATAAAAGGTTTGTCTGTATGTATTTTTAAGAAATAATCAGATAATAAACTTTTTAGAAATATTTTCCCTTGATTGATAAAAATGACAAGCCCATTTTGAGCTCCTCAAAAAAATAAATATCGCAATGTCGTAAGTGCAAATTCTTTTTTTTTCAGAAGCATTAAAAGATTTTATATTTGATAGAGTCGTATCATGATTAACAATATCTATTTTTTTAAGAACCGCAGTTCGTCATTAATTTACTACAAACACGTATCTCAATTTTTGCCAGTTTTGAGTTTTCCAAAGTAATGAATTCAGAATTTCAATACACACATATTCCATCAACTCTTATCCCAAAATATAATTTATTTAATCGAATACAAAAACGTTGGTAAATAATAAGGTCATATTTGGCATGAAGGAGAAGGTGGCATGGGCGGAAACTTCTTTGTTTCATGCCTTATTAACTTCATCACAGATATCGAAGACAAAACCTTTCCAGTCGTGTTTTATAGCGATAGAAAGCCATATCGACAAATGTAGAATAAAGTACATTTATGTGTCTCCTGAATACTTGTACTTTTTGATATACCAGGTTGTGGAAAATTACCGACTACTTGGGACGTTGAGACACCAGGTGCGGCTACCTATTAGACATTAATCTCATTTTTCATTATTTAGCACTTGTGACATTGTTGCACCGGGTGGTTTGAAGAATTCACTAAATATTTTTTAAATAATAGATTGGATTTTTGCGACTCCGACTCTAAAAAAAAACATCTAACCCCACGACTCTTGACTCCGACTCAAATCAAAAATACATGCGTATTACCCCTTAGCAAAGCTACATTATCTTATGCTTAGCAAAGTTACATTATCTAACAGTTTTATGTACTTGATATACTTAAATATTTTAAATACAATTCTGTCTCACGATTCATAAAAAAATTAATGTCTTATCTCTAAATAGTATTAGTGTATAAATAGTCCAAATCTGTGATTTCATTATTCATATTTATGTAATTTTTAATCACTTAGTGCAGTGGTTTCCAACCTTTATGTTACTGCGCCTTCGAGCTTCAAGATAGTGAAACGATAGTATTATTAACCATCAGAGGAGTTAATAGATCTATACTGACCTTACTTTACTTTACTGACTTTTCTTAACATGACGATTGTGTGCCTTTTTTCCAATGAATCTGTGTAAGTCATACTTAAAGCATATATATGCTCACAGACGGGCATTACTGTGTTGAGTACGTCCATACTCCTTTACAGAAAAATGGCGCCGGCATACATGTACGTCCATACTCCTGTAGGTTAAAATAAATTTGGTTGGGTAGTAATGAAAAACTAAAGACTGTATTCATTGTATAATGACTAAAAACCAATTGTAGAATTAAAATTAAATCTATTTATCATGGCAGCATAGGTCTGCCATTTAGTCATTAATATAGATCATCAATTCTTACTCATTGTCTCAAGTCCTTTTGTTGTTTTTGTTCGCAGGAAGGCCTCTGCGACTCTCTGCCTCTATTTAAGGGCAGAACCAACGCAAACGGTAAAGATTTGAATCGCGATTTCCCCGAGCAGTTTGACCGCAAAAATGGTCTGATCCAAGGCAGTATATACCAAGGAAGACAGCAGGAGACCAAAAACATGATGATCTGGATTAGTTCGCTGCCGTTTGTGCTGTCAGGAAATCTTCACGGTGGAGCCATCGTTGCCAGTTATCCGTTTGACAGTTCGGCGTAAGATATTTCAACTAGCTTGCACATCATTTATAAACCATGTCCGCTCCCTACCAATGTTCCCGCTAAGGTGTGCGCGTGTGCGCTCGCACACTTCTCAACATGTGGCTGCACACATTTTTCCATCCCCGCACAGGCCGCACCCAGAAATATTGTAAAAAGAAGTTTGTTTCGCCAAATTTTATTTTTGCTTAAATACTTATACTAAACTCACTAAATCTTTCACATTATTCTTCCACATCTAGCGTCAGTGAGATAATCAGTGAATACATCTATACATATTTGCGCACATAATTTATTTTTCTGAAAATTTACTGCTCACAGAAGTTGATGGTCCGCACACACAATAAAAAAATTAGAGAACGATGCTCCATACAGGGATCATATCGTCAGTACACTGACAGAAGGCGTTAACCATATTTATTAAAATGATATTTGAAACAAGGTTTTTTGACTTATCGCCTTCTGCCAGTATATCGACGATATAAACTTGTTTTCATTGTTTCTTGATCAGCGCCCGCAGAGAGTGCTGCCAGGAGAGTCGGTCCCCTGACGATGAGCTGTTTCGACATCTGGCGAACGTTTACGCTTCCAATCACCGTGTGATGAAGCAGGGGAACAGTTGCCCGCCTGACCGATTCGAAGGAGGTGTCACCAACGGCGCCAACTGGTATGAAGTTGTCGGTGAGTGATCAATACAAACAAACGTATCTGTGTGCGAAAGGAAAATGGTGTAAATCGGTGCTTTCCAGAAGCACTATTATTTGAACTGTTAATATGTTTATATGTTGAATAACTTAAATTTGCCAATTCAGTGGTGTTGATTTTACTTGTCCCTATTCAACTTGTTCTAATAATAAAATATGCATTGTCTTACAACTGACTCTCTTTTTAGACGGTGGGTACATTCCACACAATGCCATGTAAAAAAAAGTAATAGTGGATGGGTTTTCTTGTAAAAATATTAATTGAGGATATCCAAAATAAAATTCATTATTGTTTATTGTATCTTAAAAAAATATCGTAACAAAGATTATTCAGACAATAGACGAATCCGTCTACATACATTTGGTTCGATATCATTTTCATTTCAGATATAGAGGGCTTGCTTAATATTTCCTTCTGGATTTTCATTCTTACAGGAATAATTCTCTCTGCGCATATTACTGAGTAGTAAGAATATTCAAGAGATAGAGCACTGTGTTATTTCGAAACCGTGTAAAAAGAGAGCACAGTGTGTAGTTATTTTCGCATATTCAACTTATTTCATTTTCTTTTCGCACTCGGGTATAATATATACCATAGAATACCTTTACGATTTTACTACGCAGTATTATGTATAAGTCATTATTATTTTATATTGAAAATAAATTTCCGAAAAGTTATGGCCAAAAATGCATTGCATTGATATCTATTCTACACCCTCTGTGACTGTTTATTGTTTTTTTTTTTATATTAGCAGATCAACTCTTGCGTTGATTTGGGCAAGATTTTAATTGCCCCCTACCTGCATGACATTGCTCATGCATTGTGTGTTTTAAATATATTCATTGCTACAAAGTCATTTTATGTACAGTACAATTTACATAAAATTCTCATGAATACCATAATGGGTTTATTGACAGTCAATCGAACGATAAATGTCCTTTATCACTGATTGTTTTTATAAAAATTAATTGTAGTGGCTTATAATTACTGTGAATTCATTGCATGTTTTGTTAATCGTTTTTTAATGGCGTACTTGAGCTCTAGCGGGTGATTAATTATTGATTGTGCGGGGTCATTGGGTCAATTTTACTCATTCGGAAATCAATACATACCGCTTCATTGCCGTGTCCTCCGAGTTAAGTATTTTCATGCTAATAGATGAATTTGAATTCGTCTTACATACATTTTAGGCAATTTATTTCAAAGAACGTTTTCGCTTTTATAAGAATTGTAAATTCTGTTCACTCTTCTGACCAAAATCGTGTTCTTGGACATTGTCGACCATCGGGAACGTCTACAGTTTTTTTTTTCAATGCATCACTTATACGATTCGACCTCTGCAGTCTAGCATTTAGAGCAGGAATGTCCGACTGAAATCACTTGGTGGGCCAAATTAAATAATGTATGTCTCTGATCGGCCGCACATAAATATTTTAAACCTTACTTTAAAATATATGATATTTTTTATATCAATATTAAACAAACGCCGCAGAATTATAATAATTTTACTATTTTTAAAATCATTTTACCATTTATTTTTATTATACAGTAATACCCCGCTTAGCGCGACCCCGTTAAGCGCGGTTTCACTATAACGCGAATTTCAAATTTCGCGCTCAAATGCCTCGCATTACGCGAAAGAGTGCGTATAAACATATTTAGTCATTAACTTCTCTATGGTCGCGGGATCCCCGCTTTCTCTGAATATTCTCTTTGAAGAATTGGGAATTCCCCGTCCTTCGACTTTGTTCTATGGGGATTTCCTCGTTCGTTTCGTGTGTTCATTTGTTCCGTAATGTTAGTTCGGTCGGCTGGCAGTTTTGTTTTAACATTTATTGGAGATACATACATAATTTAACCCTACGTTAAAATGCCGCCTGTAAAGAAAAAAGAGCGTAAAAGCGTCACTTTGGAATTGAAGATGAAAGTGTTGAGAAGAATGGAAAATGGAGGCAAAGCAACAATTTTTGGAAGAGATTTTGGACTCTCAGAATCGACTGTGAGAACGATTTATAAAAATCGGGAAAAAAATAAAATCTCCAGCGAAAGTTCAACACCTATAAGTGCAACAAAGCTTTCTCGTTCGAGATCATCTATCTTAGAAAGATAAAATTTTTTCAAAAATTTCAAAAATTTATTCAGATTTGGACATATTGCAGAGTATAGACAATAATGATGACCGTGTGTCGAACAATTAAAAACAGTGTTGGGTGTTATGAACGTATTTTACAAAAACGTAAACAAAACGCTACCCAAAAGACAATAGATGTATTTTTCCGTAAAAAATAAGAGTATGTATTGCATAAAGTGTTCTTAGAATTAAAGTGATTGATTAAAATGATTTGTATTTTTTTGTATTAAATTTTGACTATGTTTAATCATAAACCTCGATATACGCGAATTTCAGTTAACGCGATTTTTTTCGGAACGTATCCCTCGCGTAAAGCGGGGTATTACTGTATATTTTTCTATTGTCGACTGTTAATTTGGACTTCGCTCATCACGTTTGATTAGTTAATTTTCATCAGTCAACCTGTTTCGACACTTTGATTTTATGATTTTTAACTTTAAGAAAAATGTCTCGCAGCAATATGTTGTGTCAAATGCAGCTTTTATTCAATAAATACACTCTTACGCTATGTTTGTCTTCCTCGTTTGCATGCTCTTGCGTCTTCCCCTTTTAAATTCCTCTCGGATAACGGGGAGCTTCTGTAGGTATGCTGGACTGCAAAGTAACAATTATTTTACCTACACCACAAATTATCTTTCCGTTGTTCATTTATATTTGTTTTCTTCAGTGTTCGTCAAGCCTAAAAGAAATCTAAGGATCGCGTTAAATATAAATGTTAACCGCATATCTTTACGTCCGTATTTATCAGAACGGAAGTGATTGATAGTGAATACAGATAAAGGTTTATTTACTCTTTCACTGACAATAATGGCTTTGTAATATAAAATTCAATAAAGACATTATACAGGTCAAATCTTTAATAATAAATTGATCTTGGTAATCTTGTTACTCCAGTTGATGTGTTACAAATTGCGACACATGTTGGGCTTCTTTAAGAAGCATCATCAGAAAGAACATCACAAGGTTTACGAGTAAACTAAATTCCAAATGGAAATAAATTCAACAACGGTGAACCACCTGTCTTATTAAAAATGTTATTAACTAATGTTTCATATCTATTAATGAGTTTATTCATTTCCAAAAACTGCTGTTCATTCTCAAGCCACACAATTCTTAATACGAGTGGAGTAACAAAGTTATCCTAAATTAATTCTGTTTTTTTTCTAGTTCATGTGTTGTGGTTTTTCTGTGGTATCAATATCACTGTTTGAATTTTAATAATGCATCTATTCTCTGTACTATGTTGTATTATTTTCAACACGCCAACGTTAACTTGTCAATTTTTTCTGCGGTTACAATTTGCCCCTGTTATATGTGGATCAGGGCTGCCACAGTCATGGCATTTTTGTCTGAAGACAGTCTTGAAAAAACGATTGATCCAGTACTTTTTTATATACAAAAAGTTATGATTTTTTTTATCCATGTCCGCTCCCAAAGTGGAGCATATGGCCGCCTAATGGAGGTATCTCAACAAAAGTTTTTCCTACGAGAACTGTTTGTTACTCTGTCACTCAACCTCACTTTTTTTTCAAAGTGAGTAGTAGGGAAAGAAGGATAAGGCTAGAACAGGACTAGTGGTTAGCTAATCGCTATTGCTACACCCAGTTATTAAAGGATCAGAAGGAAGAGAGGAGAGTAAATAATGTGAATTGACATCACAAACACCCAGTCTTCGATCACAACTTTGAATCGAATAGTTCTCAAATTCAGTGTGATCTGACCGGGATTAAAACCTAGACCTGCGTGATCGGTAGAGAAAGCTCTAACCAACTGGGCCACAGCAGGCGACAATGCAATTTAGTAGATATTAAAAAATATTATTAGTTTTTATATCGGTGTCGGAGTCAGACTATTTTTGCAAGATCCACAGCCCTGCATAAATGAATAATCTTTGATTTTTTTTTTCTTTCCATAAGGTGGAATGCAAGACTTCAACTACGTCCACTCCAACTGCTATGAAGTAACCTTCGAACTGTCGTGCTGCAAGTATCCAAACTCGACCCAACTGAAGTCTGAATGGGATCTGAACAAGGAGTCTCTGATCCAATACATGGAACAGGTTCACAAAGGAATCAAAGGACTCGTTGTCGACGAAAACGGAAATCCGATTCAGGTGAGATATAACGAGTATTTGTCTTATGATCTTGAGTCATTTTTGTTCAAAATTGAACAATTAATTACCACAAATGTACGGGAAAAGTATTAACCTTTAAAGGCCCGTGGACTTCTTAGGCTTTGTGTGGACTTACCCGTCGACTTTAAACGCCTCATTTAATTTTTAATGTTTAATACAGCCTTCGGCGACTTGTGGATACAGGGTGAAAATTTGACTTCTCAATGTACTCTGTATATGATTCACGCTTTAAAACAATTATTCACATGCATATCGACTTTGGAAAGGAAAAAGGACTTAACCCACACATAGCAAATTTTACAGGAGGCACAAAAAACGTGTTTTGATGATTTTGTGCCATATGCAAATTATGAAATAAACACAACCTTGAAGTGCACGGAGACTTCTAAACTGGTGTTTTATTGACATAATCTAATATTTATTTAAGAAATTGTCAAGGAAAAACCTTTTTTTCAAACTTTTTTCTTGGTTTCAATTTTCAAGAGCCCATCTTTTTTCAAACTTAAAAGTTAAATTTAGATACTAATTCGGCATTTGCAGCTTACATCCTTTTGATAGAATGTGTATCAAGTTGGATGCATTGTTATTATCACAAAAAACTGTGGGTTACGTTCTTTTCCTTTCCACAGTCGATATGATATATATTATTATTGCTGAGCTGCACACCTGCGCCTCGAGAACCAGCGTTGGCCAGCCCTATCCTAATCCATCAGATATTTGAAGAGTGTTTTTTTTTTTACTTCATTGTAAACACCTGGGAACTGTGTTTACATATAAGACACAAAAAAATATACTGGAATTCCAAATTACCTACTAAAAAAACAAGCACATGCTGCATATTTTTAAAATTATTTCTCAAGTGTAATATATCCGGCATAAAAAGTTTGTTTGAACAGGTGTTTTTATATTACTTTACTAAATATATTAACAAATAAAATTGTTACAACACGCACGGTGAAAGATATATTTGTTATTTCAGCAGTTATTATTTTTGTTGCGTATTAGTTAAAGATTCGTAAAAGTTTTGGATCAGTGGGTGAGTGGTCAAATTTTGATGCCAATTTGTCCTCTATTTTAGTATCTACACCAGAGGTGGGGAACCTTTTCTTCTCTAAAAGCCGCAGTAAACATTGACTAAACTAAGGAATCTTTGGCCGATAAATTTGCCAAGAAATTTGCGGATTTTCCCAAATTAGCACCTTTTTTTTTACGAATATACAAAAATTGGCCAGAAGGCCGCAGGTTCCCCACGCCTGATCTACACAATCAATAAATTTTCAATTTCAAAACCTCAATACAGAGAAAACGTGTATAGTCTCAAAACTTCAAATCCAAAAAGCCTACAGCAGTATTTGCACTTTGCCAACAATTTTGGTTTTTGGATTTAGGTAGGTTTTGAAACTAAAGCGCTCAGTTGTCAAGTGTCAAGTCTGGTTTTTCTTTATTTCACTAATGTGTTTATTTTGTATTCCCTCCACCCAGCAGTGATTTGAAAATTATTTTGATAATATATAGACCGCCGTCCGAGTATGCAATATTTTATCACTAATGAAAGCAATTATCCTTGCCTACCAATTTACGAGCAACGGCAAGATTTCGAGCATACACTAATCACTAAACGATACTAATTCTGCAGTTATCGCTTAAATATACCAAATCATTGCGATTTGTATACTAACTTGATAAATAATGTGGTTGTGGTAACAGATACAATATACTGAGAAATATTGAGGGAGTGTAGGGAAGGCCGCTTATGACAATATTATTCACTTTTAAGGTGTTCACTGTCAATACTTGCTCGAAAGGCATTATATTAAAAAATAAAACACTGTTTTTTATTAATTATAATTTATTTATTAGAATAAGGACCTGTTTCGCTCATCACGAGCATTCTCAAATGATAGAAATTTATATTAATACATTGTTATTTATACCAAACCAAGTAAGACTAATTTAACCCTTTGCACTCCTTAATTAACCAAGCGGACACAGGTGTCCGGAACATATGCAAGCGAACACGGATGTCCAAGACATTTAAAAAATCAAATACTTGGTATTCTAATAGAATATAAGCAATATTTTGATGAATATGTGTAGTTCCATCTCTACTGAATCAATATAGGCTTATAAAATATCGAATTCGAGTGTATATATTATTCGAGGGACATATTAATGATTTATTTGCGCGGTATTCAAACGGTTAATTTATGTTTACACCTTAATTAGTCTTTAAAAATTTCTTACAGTATAATTATAATAAAAAAACATTTCAAATGTCATTTCAGTATAACAAAATTCATCTTACACACAAAACATATCGGTAATATTTGAATGAAAAAAAATCTAACATAATTTAAAATTTAATGAATTAAAAAAAATTGCCAAATCTGTAATGTCGAGCCCAGGTTGACATAAGAGTTATAAGGGCTAATAAAAGGGTTATAGCAAACATATTTTCATTCCATGTCCGCTTCCAATGTGGAACATATGGCCTCCTAATGGAGCTATCTCAACAAAAGTTTTTTCTACGAGAACTGTTTGTTACTCAGTCGGTCATTCTCTCTTTTTTCAAAGAGAGTAGGAATAGAAAGATAGGGCTAGGACAGGACTAGTGGTTAGCTAATCGCTCTCTATACGCCCCGTTCATAGGATAGGATGGTTGGAAGGGGGGAATTCAAGACATCACATACATCCATGCCTTCGAACAGTAATTCATAAATCAATTTATAAAACTGTTCTCACTGGGATTCGAAATCGTGACCTCCGTATCCAAAGCCAACGACATTGACCACTCGACCACACAGACAGCAAACTATTACTAATAGAAATATGAAAATAATTCACAGATAATGATACAAAATATTAATAAGCGACACTAAACTGACTGAAATGTTGAAGACCTCTTACAAATATATGCCACTAATTTGCAATTGCATCAAAAAACCACCATTAAGTAAGAAAGATCACTAATATGGTTAAGATCAGTGTTCCCCAACCGGTGTAACATGGGCGAAGAAGAAAAAATATTTTTGTACCAAATTAGGCGGTAGCTTGTCAACTGTCATGAATCTAAGGTAACATTGATTTGTGTTTGATTTTAGCAAGCGTCTGTGAGCGTGGTTGGAATTGAACACCCTGTGCGTACAACGGAACGTGGCGAGTACTGGCGTCTCTTGTTACCTGGAAAGTATTCCGTCTACGCTGAAGCATTTGGGTAAGGACTCCTCAAAATACATCCATTCCAACATAGATTGACTCACTAACTCGATCCTTTTCTTTTATATATTTTGATTATTACATATGCCAATAAGCCAAATATTTAAATGTTGAAAGATCATACGAGATAAACTCGATGAGAATTTATTTCACAAAGACACATACATGTCTTAGTCTAGAATTTAAATTGAAAAAATCAAAATTTGACAATTGACTTTACCATGAATTAAACCCAAACATCTTAAGGTTAAAACACAAATCTATAAAACAATTTGTCAAGGTGTGGGTGGTGGGATTAGAATCCGTGAACACCACTACCAAAGACAGCGAATTTGACCACTCGTATACAACCCGGCTAGCCAAGTTCAAACTAACTCTGGAGTCCATTGAAAATGAAGAATGCACGATGATTCAGCGCAAAATATAGAATATACAAGAGAATATAATTCGATGAAGACGAATTATTCAATTGCTCCCCCTTATCTTTGATTCCGATATTGAAAATACTTTATTTGATGCTTTATAGTATTGTTTTTTTGACACAGCTATGAACACACATCTCCGCCCATACAAGTGGTGGTACCCGAAGAGTCCGACGGCGCCATGATAGTCAACATAACATTAAAAACAGCGCAAATGCCGTCAGGTATTTAAACATTTGACAGTTGATTGGATATTGATGGTATTGCTCTAATGCTTTCCCGGCAACCCGTCCCAAATTTCACCGCCTTCCTTATTTTGGAAACCCGACTAACAGACTGTTAATTACCGAATGATGTTATTGTTGAAATCGTCGTATCGAATTACTTAATTATGATTTTTTTTTGTCTGGTTCGAATTACATATTCTTATCCAACAGAATATTATGGCTAACTATGAAGTTTTGTTAGTCTTTTTAATCTGCGATTACATCTATACAGTTGTCATGGGCACGTGCCACATTGAGTTGATTCATTCATTCGAGATGAATCAGTGCGTAATGATAGCAAATGTTACGTGATTATTTTATCTTTTTATTCTTACTACTATTGATAAAGCAGTTTTATAATAGGAAAATAATTGACGTGCGGATCGATTCTAATAAGATTTTCCGCGAGTCATTTGTTTTCTAGCTACAATGTCAAAGGGGTGAGAAAGAAAGTAGCGTCTAGAAACTTTTATTCAAAGTAACAATACCATAGACGTTTTAGTCAATTTATCATATTAATAATATCTATGGATCTCGAATAGTTAGTTCTAGATCATACAATAATTGCACGTACGTTCTTTGTTGTGATAGTGTTAGGCGATCAATTTACAATCTTTAAAAGTATATTGGTGTTATTTAAAATGTTCACGTGTAGGTATTTTATTAATTCCGCCAAACATAGACTGCAAGAATCAACGCTGGGAATAGAGAACTACAGAAGTAACAGCATCTGAATAGACAATGCTTGTAAAGGGCTGTTGATTTTTGCCTGGTATTATTTTTTAAAATTATTGGTGATGGTGTTTAGATTTTAATTGGTGTTGGGCAGCTTGCATTTTAGAAATATCATTCTCATTAATCTAATGGCTGTTGAAATTCATTTAGGCGCCATATCCTTCAAAACATTGCATACCTATACTTATGCATGTATTCATAACAGTAATAATCTTTTTTTAAAATAAAAACAACATCTCACTTCCAATAGATTTAGGGGATTTTAATTATTATAACTAGCAATATTAATTATTTAAAAATGGTAACACTGTCTTAAATTATTGTATAAGTATAGAATTAATATTGTTTATGTTTTCTTGTTGTATTTGTTAAACAAATTTTGTACCTTTTTTTACATTTATATTATTATTAAATAAAAATATTTATTATTATACTTTTAATGCCATTGGTTGATTCTTCATTTGTCATATTTTATTAGTATTTACCTGGAACAACCTCAAATAAAAAAAATCTTTATTACCTCTAATTTTAAGATATTTTATATGAAATTTTTGTTCAACACCTTTGTTCTCATTGCTAATTAAAAAAAACAATAAAATTTCTGATTATATAAACGCAAATTGAAACTTGACATTCAATATTGCAAATTGTTTACAAAAAAAGTCTTCTTTAAATTTTATACAAAAATGTTCTTTTTTTAATCAAATTTTGTTTACAGTTTTATAATAAGAAGTATTATTTATCCATGACATTATTATAATTAACTACGATCGTCAATAGGTATTTCACATCGTTGCCATACAAGAGAAAGTGACCAAGTGCATTTTTCACAAAAATATACTAAATAACTATTTGATTTCTGTTTAACATAATATTATAACTGTACATAAATTGTATTAAAAAGTAAATTAGAAATGAGTCGATTAGAACTAGACTTGTCTTACCCATAAAAACGAAAAAAATGAGTTAAACGTGTCATCTCTACTAACTATCTTTTTTTATCTGTTCCAAATATAACTCATTAAAAATGGTCGTCTTATGCCGCTGCCATCTATAATCATTTCTTGCAATCACAGAAAATAATTCAATCTAAGTCCCATACTTGTTTTTTCCACTTAAAATGACGGACAATTCGGACATTTTCGAATTGCTGGAAGCGACAGATAAAAGTGAAAACTAGCCTTCAAATCGATTAAAAATTAAAAGGTGTAAAACATTAAAACACAGGTTTTTTTAAAACTTATTATCTTAAAACTGAATAATTCTGGGTTGAACAAGTCTGCTTCTGGTTCACTGAAATGTGAATGGAATATGAGGGGTTTGTATTATAGATTGATTACGAATTTAATATGTTACACTTGGTTGCTTTCTCCCATATGACGGCGATATATTCAAATAACCGTTTGTTGTTTGTGGGTTACGACCGTTGGATACTATCTGCAAGAAGAAACCTATCACTAAAAAATTGTTTAAACAACTGTCATTTGTTTGGAACACGGTGAGTTTCATTGGAATTCAGTACTCAAATAACCATGACATCTGCCGGCAGCGATTGCAATTAAATATTTCATAATGTATTTAGTGTATGAGCTGTATAAAGAAAGGCGCCACAATTACTGGCTCAATGGTGATGCCCCCCTACTCTTAAAATCAGTTAAAATACTCCTTTATTTATGGATATTTATAAATCATTTTATTCATAATATCAAACTTGAAATTTCTTTATTCCTACTATTTGGGTAAGGTAATCATTTTTTGATTTAATATAATATCATTTGATGGGATTTTCAAATGCTGTTTTGACATAAATAAGGTACATATATAAATATTTCTTTTAGTGACTAATTTTACAAAATAATATTACATTTTAAAATTAATTAGCCATCTCTTATAGCTCTCTTAAAAAGACTTAATAATTTACTCATGATTTTCAATATTATTATTATAAGTGACATTTTTAAATAAAAAATAGCTAATTTTAAGTTATATAAACGAAGGAAGTATTATTCTTAATCGGTGTTAAGTGTAAAATAGTGTTTTTTCAATCTCAAACCTGTTCCGCCACATATTCAAAGTGAAGAAATTTGTCAATTACATGTTTCTGTTTTTCCTACGATTTATTTAATTGCAAATTTAAAACCTACTAAGTCACCTCATTTTATTATTAAAGTCATCAATATTTTCGCTGCGACATTAAATAATTTATTTCCTGGTGTCAGTCGAATTATTACAAATTGTATTATTTTAAAAACAAGGAAATCGATAACGTACTTTTAGCTTCAGGGTTATTAAAATCAGCAGTTGTATTGCATCAATCATCAAAACAACATTTGTATTATATTTGTAGACAAGTTGCAAATCATATTACACTGAAAAATTTAAAACAATTGTTTCTTCATCATTCATTTATTTCTTATACCAATTTACGCAGTGCAAAATTTTACAATGTTTTATTAAGAAAAATGGTAGTTGTTTGTTATATGGTATACTTTAAATGTCATCCATTTAACAAATATGTACCGTATTTTCTCAAAGACACAGCTTTTACTTTTAAATATACTTATATTATAGTCTGAAATGTTTTGAAAGTAGGTATATTTCATACTCTTTCCTCTGTAGTATCACCATTAGAGTGTTAAACCTTACTAGATTCAGTATTTAATTATCTCATATCAAATTATAGTGGTTATTTTCTATGTCTTCCTTTAAAATATTTCCTTCCGTGCCATTAATGATATAAGTGATTTCTCTGAAGAATTCACTATTTTCTATGGGGCTTTCTTCCAAAATGATGACACTCTTAATGCCATTTTATACTTCTGAGATCATCATGAATGCTACTTTTTTGATTGTGACACTATCAATAATAAGATACAGAAATAGGCAAAAAAAACATCTTATAATCAAAGAAATACGGTTTATTATCATAACCATTCCTCCCATGGCGAGAGTTTCGATTTATTGGTGCAAGCATTCGATAAATCAGCCCAAGGGACTTAATGAGTTTGGTTTGATCAGGTTAGGAGAAAATGGACAGTCTCAATGATGAATTTACAATAAATCCATAATGTCAGAACGGAGAATTATTCATCACAGTTCTGCCCTCCCTTCCAACGAATATGGCAGTAATTTGCAAAATTTGTGATGTTGAGTTATGAATCTGATGGATGATTTTGATAGCCATATAAATCACACACTGCTCATTTTCAAAGCAGAATAGTCAAATACTGTTAAAAACCTTGGCATGGTCACTTGTTACAATTATATATACTTCTTAGCAAAAAGACAGCAACTGCAGTTTTCTCAGCAAGAAGACAGTTAATGCTCTGACTGTCGAAATTAATGCATTTTCTAAAGTTTATTCATGCAGTATGTAGATTTAAAATAACATGTAATTATTCTTGAAAATTTGCCAGATTCAGTCACTTTTCCTTGGAAGGGCAGGGCACTAGGAAACATAACCAATCTTTTCCTATTATTTATAGCAAGGTGGTAAAATAATCTATGGTCATGAAAACTTAAGAAACTTCAAATTGGTGTTGTATTGTTAGTAGCACTAGATGTAACCAATTTTTGAAAGAAAATGTATACTCTTGATATTTAATATGGAATTTATATCTTATAATAAATGAATACACAGATTTTTTTTTAGTCATCTGTAGTGGCTTTAGCATACAAATTATATTGAAAAATAACCACTCGAAATTACACCGTACTTTTGTAAATTTTCACCAACGTAGTTCATTATTTACTTCTCTTCCAATCTCACTTTTAAGTATGTTACTATTTCAATGAATTTGGAAGTTACTTAATTTATAATATATAAATAAAATTGTTACCTTTCATATACCAACCAATTCAAGAAGAATTATAAAAAAAACATGATCAATTTAAATTCTGAATATTGGCAGTTTGTGTAATATTTTTTACTATTTTCAAAATTTGTGATATGTTTATTAGACTGAGTAGGTTTATTTCAAATAAATTTAACCTTTTACTGTAGATTTTTCGAATTAAAAAAAATAATATTAGTGTCTAATTGCAATAATTACTCTGTCCTTTTAATAGCACGTAGTAAAGGGTCATTTAATAATTCTTACACAACTTCGAAGACTTTTCGATGCCATCTTTGTGGTGATTTAGTGAATTAATTAAAATCTTAATCTAGTTTTTAAAAATAGCTCATTTAATGTTTATTATATTATATATTCTCACATGTTAGACTTGCAGGGAACATAAATGAATTGTATTTATAATAAGTCGTGAAATATAAATGATACATACAAAATCTTTTATTTACAAGAATTATATAAATCTCGTGTAAATTTTTGTATCATAATATTATGCTAGTGGTTTCTTTTGCTTATTCAATATTTATTTTTTTATGTTCTATGTTTTTCAAGCATGCTAGTGTTTTTTTTTAGATTGTAAATCGTTTGCAAATATTTTTTTAGTTTAATTTTTCCACTCTTTGTTATTTCAATGTATTTGATGAGAAACTACAAGCACTGTCACTCTTATAACAAACGGCCACACGACAAACATCTGATGAAAATAAATTGCCATCAATGAAACACTATGAGACTTACATATCTCCACCCACTGCTGCTTAAAAAATCTGCTGATATTTCTGCCTATTAGGAATGCTCCTGATGAGTGAACTATGGTTATTTTAGTATAAATATCAGCACATATGAAAAAACTATTCATTGAATTATTATTTCAAATGTAGGTGCTATAAATATTTTAGCGAAATACAGTCGAATTTGGTTATTACGAGGAAGATGGGACTGATGGAATTTGCTCATTATAAACATTACTCGTTATATCAGTGGATAGGTATTTTTAAATGCTAACAAACATACCCATCACATGAATTATCCAGAGCGGTCACATTACACAAAAAGGCGCTGGTAGGTACCTACCGACTTCACAAAGCTTGGATTTTTTACATGCAATTTCAACCATATGCGTGGATACTTTTTTAATGTTGTCGGCGAAAACACCAACTAGGTACTTAGACGCTCGACTAATGTTATAAACGTAATCCGATCCCGGCGGCATCGGTCTAGTTAACTGCGTAGGGCAGAACATGTTGTTTTTAAACAATCATCAACCGTTTTAAGAAAATTTTTGATGATATTTTTGCTCGGTATAAAAGTTAAGAAAAGAAGAGAAGAAGCTCATTATAAAAGTGAATAAATGTATGAAGAAAACCCTAAACTAAAATGTCAAGGAATATTTCCGTAATCGTAATAACAGAGTTCGACTACTAAAAAAAATGCAAACTTACAAAAAATAACACTTTGATAAACTGTTACAATTTCAAAGGTCTGTCTGTCATTCTGGCAAAAAATGCCATGTTACTGATTTTTAAAAATTTAAAATGGATGAATGATGGTGGAGTGGACTGTTAGAGCCTAGTTTGATTAAAACTTTGAATATGTTAACTAACTTCTTTATTACTATTCTACAGTTAGACACTTATAGAAATTAATTTGTAGCATTATTAATTAAAATTTCTTTAGTTTTGCCATAGCTGGTCAATTCAAACAATTTTTTTTCCCTAGTTACAACCTGCAGTACACTTTCAGTATAGGAGTTAAAAATTCTTCTGTTTGTTTTCCCTTAACAATACAAATTTCCTCAAGCATTACTAACATATTTTGCAGCTATTTTCTTCTTGGCTTTCCTTTTTAGCAATAAACAAATAAATATTTCTCTTTGGAATATACCTTTTGGAACTCAAATTTTAAATGAATAATATTCAACGTAAGTTTGTAAAATGAGGTAAGTTAGTAAAATTTATCAAAAAATGTAAATCGATTACAGGTGTCTATCGTTATACACAATGAGAAATTACCAGGTGGAAGAGACGCCTTCAACATTATTCAATGTGACGTAGTTCTGGAACAAATCATTTTGATTAAAATTTTATTCGGACTCTTGATTAATCCTTCCCTTACTATGCGAAAAAAGCACAAGCTCCTGAGCTGTGTATCCGTTACACATCAGGCAAACAGGAGTGAATCATGACATTTATATGTAGTACTGCTGTAGTAGTATTATATAATTGTCATGATTCACTCCTGTTTGCCTGATGTGTAACGGATACTCAGCTCAGGAGTTTGTGTTTTTTTTGCATAGTAAGGAAAGGTTAAATAAATTATTCAATTTTTTTATTTTATTAGGTTAATACTAAAAACTGCTTTAATCTACGAGTAAGTGATCGTTGGCATGTTTATTTTATCTTCTAGAAACAATTAGAAATTTTTGGTCAAATCGTAAAAATATTTTTGGAATTTGAAATATATTTACGTGGGAATGTGCTATTTAGATACATGTATCAAAAAATAGTCAAAAAATTATTTTTAAACAATAAGTGGGTTTTAAATAATATAATATAACAATTTATATATGAATTATATGTATTGCCCGGTAATAAAATATGCTAGGGATCATCTGTAGGCTATATATTGTTTATGGGATCAATTGACGGGGCGGTAAAATGCTGGCGATGAATTGCAGCTGATAAATTTTCCTGGACTCATCAGAGACATCTTTGCCTTCAAACGTAAATCAATCAAAAAGAAAGACACACTTTCCTTTCTCGAGTAATTCACGACCAGCTGTCAGGTCTATTGTTATCTATAGAAAAATGACAATCTGCTTATCGATGGCCATGAGAAAAGTGAAAAAAATCTATACTCAAGCATGTCAGTTAGTTTAACTTCTAATAATTATTGAATAATGTTGACATTTTGAGTCACTGTTAATGTTTCACCTTAAAGAAATTGGTCTATCAATTTTGAAATGTCATTAGATATATTTTGTTTTCAGTAAAACAATACTTTTTTATTTGAATTTGGAAAAGAAGTAATGTTACATTCTCTTGTCTCTGTAATTTTCTCTCAAATGAATGAATGAACACCATCACAAAAAATACATTTTTGGATTCCTGTTTTACCTTCCTTTGATGCCAACAATGCAGATATTAATAAGAGTAATTAATTTTCAACTGAAAAACCTCATTATTATACCAATCTTAATGGTTTCTCTGAAGCAATTAATTGCGTAATGTGATAGATACCTGTACATCGTTATGTATTATTGAAAAATATTACATATTTCCGTAACTCTCTAATTTATATTTCTTATTTTTAATATAAAATATTTGAATCGCAGACTTGAAAACCTCTTTTATTTCATACGTTTATCAGTTGATTTCTTTCTGTGGAATTATCGTATAGTAATAATTGATACGACAGTTTATCTTTTCTTGATTCTTAAAACAAAACAAACACGAAATTTTATTCTATATTAAAAAAGTTAATCTTTCAAACAATACTGTCATATCAACATGCATTTATTATAGTTCTACAGAACTGATCCTTGCAAAAACACTAAACAGATATTTCTTTGAATCTCTGAACACATTTCGTCTGCTTGATAATCATAGGGAATTTCTTTTTCCCCGCATACAGTCCACGAAAACTTCAATGCTTCTTTCTCTGGATCTTGGAGTTGCGCAGGAACACCACATGTCGTCCTCATCTCGATAGTTCTCTTCTCTGCCACTTTGCTTGCTTGAGAATAACACGGTGTCTCCCTGATTTTAGCATTAATATAGACTTATCGGGGATTTTAATTGGGCTACACATGTTTTGGATATAGTGCCTTATTAGCCAAATACATGCAAAGACATGTCAATGAATTAAGTACAATATGTTATTTATCCTTTCAAATACATTCACAAAATAATCCGGTACAATATATCTGCAATGTTATTAAATTTAAGAATAAGAATAACTTTAAATGTTTTAGAATGCTGTACCAACTCTTTATTGAAAAGTAAGGTCACAACCTTATCTCTGTTTTAAAGAATAAACGATTAGTTGAATAACATTGTAGGGAATGCCTCAATAAACCGAGACTTTTTCGAAAATCTAATTTTTATCAATATATGTCCCAAAGTCCAAAACTTTTTGCTAATTTTTGCCAAATTGCAATTCTTAGTTACCATTTAAACACAAGACTTGTGACAATGTATGTCTTCATTTTTAATCTAATTCCTCCTTGAATACCGTTGACACTTGTTTGGCAATGTATTTGGCATTTCAAATTAATTGTATTTAAATGTACTTAAATTTTTAGTTTTAATGTTTTATTTCATGACTGTGTTATATTTTTATCAATTTTATGTCAATCAAATTTATCTGCTCCGTCTATTTTTTGTTGGTATTTTTATACATGTTAATAACATTTTTTTTAAATAATGAAAGATGGCAACCATGATACTATTCCCTCCTTACTTTCGGATAAGCTTCTTAAATAATTAATAAAAAAAGTGTGATTTTGTCAACACTTTTTGCTACAAAAAGCAGAGTTCTTAAATTACTCATTCTTGTATAGTATATGTTGCCAGCTGTCATTGGAACCATTGTACTTCCTACCTATTATTATTAAGCGCATTTACAGTATCTACATTTTTGGAAATTGTTTAATAAAGACTTTGACTATTTGAATGCTTCATATTACTTTCTTTTGACTGTATGAGAATATTTCAAAATTTATTTTAACGGTAAATTATCATTAAAAAATATCAAACTTGTTTCAAAGAGTTGAGAGAAATAAGTGAGATCTTTTTCTTTTTGTAACATCTATTATACTATTGATATAATTTGATTTAAGATTTCGACTGAAGGTGCTTGGTGGAATTTCAATATTAAATTTGAATCATTCAAATTATGTACATTCACGCAAGTTTTGTCACTAACGACCCGGGTTCCTCAGTTCAAGTTCATCCGTGCACTTGAACGCCTGAAGATGCCGAAAGGCGAAACTCGGGTCGTCAGTAACAAAACTTGTGTGAATTTATCTTATTGACTACAAAATTATGCATAGTTAGAATTCATTAACAAACGGAGTACCTAAATGCCGTAAATGTGCTTAATAAGGTCCAATATATGAATCCCTAAGAAGTGAAGTGAGCCAAGTGGTTTTTTAGGAAACGTCGAGTTTGATGCGTAGTATTGCTAAAGTGAATAAAGCTTATTAAACACTGCAATTGTGTTTTCATCTTAAAATATAAATACGCAATCCACAAAAATGTTATTGGTACTTTTAAAAGTTCAATAGAAATGATTGATCATTTTGTTACTTGGCTCACTTCACTTCTCAAAGGCTCATATATTATCTTTGCTTTTTTTTATTATCATTAAACTGCATGTCAGCTTGGGAATGATAACTTGTTATGAAGTGTAAAGAATCTATATTGCAAGCTTACTGTATGAATTTGGCATGTCTATTTTTTACCTTATATGTGTTTAATTTCTACAGAAGTGTCCTTATTAACTCATGCTTATGAATAACCATCAACATGACTACACCTAGCAGACAGAGGGTGTGCCTTAACCCATTCCCTGCCCAGCCGCCAAACTCGAATTGTCCTCATCCTTAACTCCTTAGAGTTTAATACAGTGACAATACGAGCATACAGTATTACGGTGATATTATAAAAGTAGCGAAACAGTTTTAATAGAATATTCATTTATTTGCCAAATATTGGATACTAGTTTAAAATTAATAAAGAAGATTAAATTAATAGATAAGAACTTAAAATTAATAATCTGGGACAATTACCTGCCTTTAATCAGCATTAATAATTATATGCTAGTAAAAATAAGTGGTTTTTTTTTGGCAAACTAGTATAATCAATGCCAGTGGCGGCCGGTCAATGTGGCATTGGATCAATGCACCCCTTGTATATGCAGGAGCTGTTATATTTCATGAAATATTATTCAAACATAACATTTGTACCATTCACTCATTTTAAATTCTTCACGTATTTATTGTCTAAAATAAAATGTTCTTAAATATTTATTATAGACAATAAAATACATGAAGAATTTAAAATGAGTGAATGGTATAAATGTTATGTTTGAATATTATTTCATGAAATATAACCGCCCCTGCATATACAAGAGGTGCATTGATCCAATGCCACATTGACCGGCCGCCACTGATCAATGCACCAACTGAGTTATTTCAGACAAAGAATTAATGTCAAAAAATCTCTTTGTACCTATATTTAAATCATTTTGTCAGTTTTGTTGTTTACCAAGTTTTGCCAGAAAGGTGACGATATGGTTGTTCACTGCCCATCCTGTCTTATACAGATTGGCAGCAAACAGGTTATTAACCAAACATCCATTAATAATGTAAGTCCATACTTTACGTTTTGAATGGATGTAGTCTAAAAAAACATCATATTTGTATCGTTTAACCTTTTGAGGAGTGAAGTGTCTATACAGACCTTAGTTTAATTTACTGCCTTTTCTTAATATGACAATTTTGTGAATTTTTCTCAATGAATATAAGTAATTCATACTTAGAGCATATATATGCTTACATACAGACACTCCTGTGTCGAGTTTGAAGTACTTCCATACTCATTTACAGAAAAATGGCGCCGGTGTACATGCGACGTCCATACTCCTTCTAAAGGTTAAATACTTTGATATATGAAAAGTTATACAAAGTAAGTTGGCAGTATAAATTCTCTTACTCTGATCGAATATTGCTTTTTCTATAAAAAAAATCAATGGTTGCACTTAAAAAATATATTTTACACATAAATATTTTGTAATTACCTTTTTTATGTACATATAATGGTTATGGTGTGTTTATGTTTTTTCACATTCTATGTTTTGCACTTCGGATTTGACTCATTAAATAAACGTGATTATGTGTTTACTGTTTGTGAATTGATTGTGCTATCAACGAAAGCCATATATTAGAGTACGGGTTCCCAAAATATGGGCTGCAGCCTCATTTGTGGTCACCAGCTGAAACGGTAAACTGAAAAATGTATCGACTTATAGCGTATTTGTTAAATGTTTTTTTGTTGTTAAATAATACCATATCAAATATGGCCACAGTCTTTTGAAAGTCTGAAGAAAAAGAGGTAGTTAGTTACATTAGTTACATTGGTACGAAAATCACTCCCTGCCTTTTTATGTAACTATAATTTCTGACTTGGATAATGCTGACTTAATTCTGCTATGTAGCAGTCATTTCCATACGTAGTCATGCTTGTCTTGCAAGTTTTATTCCCATTTTCCTCTACATATGCCAGCAAGGGTAGGGTCTTAAAAATCATTTCAAAACGAAAGGATAAAACAGACAAAATGTCAAGGATGGTAAGACTTTAACAAACACTCGCTTGCAAAATTTATAGTTGGTAACCGAGATAAAATTATTTCAACCGTAGCACTGAATTTAAAATTATATTTGATTATATTAAACTGAAAAAATCTTTTGTTTTTTCATGGATTTGAGTCACTAAAAGCTCTCTTTATGAGTGTTTTGAAAATTGACAAAAGATCTGGAACAAATTTTATTTAAGCAGTCAATGACAACAAGCTGCATAAGTCTTGGCTTAACGCTGTTGAGTAAACATGACATCGGAAAGTGTCATTGTTCAAAGGTCAAAGGCTCTCTTGATCTATGTATACGGCGATGAAATACAACTAATAGGGTCACTTGTGTTTTAAGTTCAAAAGGTAAATTATTCTCGTTTAATCATTTTCTCGTTGCATAATCAGATGATCTATGACCAATGGAGTGCATTATTGCTTGTTTATTATTTTCAGAGGGTATTGTGGTGTTTATTAAATATTTTAGTAAGACTTATTGACTGTATGGTAAGTAACACTCTTAGAGATATTTATTTTTAAGAGTTGAATACTTTCATAAAACATTGAAACGACAAACTATAAACAAAGCATCATGAAAGTTTGAGATTTTTTTTTCACAAATTCACAATCAAATATAGAATGAGTAGGCAATATTTATACAGACGGAGATTTATAAATCAAATCAGAATTTAGTTGGTAGCAAATTAGCAATGTATTAACACAAATTGAGAGGTGTCATGTGAACGTGGTTACATCGAAAGACAAATAGACAGTAGTAAAACATTCATTTGAAAGCTATAAGATGATTATATTGAACATGTTTCGAAAAATAAAAAAATGATCGTCTTTTACTTCTTGCGAGAAAATACGAAAATGGCTGCGAAGCAGGAAGTTATTATCTATGAGAGGTTTTCAAAGATGAATGGTGAAAGTCAGCCTAACGTTGAAAAGAAAAATAATAACATATCACTGCCTGAAAGTAACTGTAAGTTATAGTGAAAAAGTAGATTTTGAGATAAGTATGCGAAGAGTAAACAGAAAGAATAAAATTTCAGCTTTGAAGATAAAGCCTCTAGCATCGATATTTTATGTTAATTAATTATAGATAATTATAATGTTGTACAAAACATAAGATGCATTAGCCCTTTAAGTGGTGTTATTTTTTAATAGAATAGATTTTCGCATGTAACTGGAAATTTTATACACCCAATCCTTTTTTTACGCGGTTCCAGAAATCAACACGTAAAAAATCTTTGCTGCTGTAATTGTCAGTTGCGAAATACAATCTTTTGCGATTTTTTGAACGGACATATTGAATTTTGCTCTGACCAGCTTAATGAAAAGCTGTTTTTCTTAGATTCTTGATCTGAGTCGATTATTTATAAAATAAATCAGAAGCCACGAGTTATATGTATAAAGACCTAATTTTTTTTAAACATGGGAGTGCATTTATTTAGTAAATTTAATACATATTTAGCTCTGTTTGGATAAAATTTATGGCCGAAACGTTTTATTTAGCTTCTTAGCTGCTGTACAAAAAAGTAAATGATTACCTAGCACGCCGGCTATAATTTGCAGTTAATAATTTAATTAGTTATTGACGAGTTAACTCGAAGTGTTGAGCAAGAAAAATTTTACGAGATATCGCGTCTGTGGCAGCCATCGAGTTAATGAATTCAATAAATGTATTTTAACAAGATTTAGAACAGAGTCATCACATCACATGATTCTGCGTTCACTATTCCTTCTGTAAAAAAAATCCCATAAAAGCAAAATAGAACAAATGAAACGTGTAAGAAGAGAACTGAGTGTACATTAAAATCAACTTCCGTTGTATTGAGGTCTTTTATTTTAATCCGCAGGCAAACTTCCTTTAATACTTTAATCTGAAAACTCGATTTCCATAAACATGTTGAAAAATTTGTGATTATATCAACTACTCCTATAAAAAGTTAATTAACTTTAGCAATTTTCTATAGCTCCAATTGTTTACCAGTATTTTCATTATCCCGGTAAAAATTCACTGTTTTATTATGTCTAATAACAAGAGGCTACTTACCACGGCAACAGCAAAATTCGAATAACTACTCGACAATAAAACCGTTATTTCCTTTATGAAATATTACACAACACAAACACTTACTGCATCAGAATAAACAAAACAATTCACGAGTGGGCAATTAAAAACCGTTAATTATTTCAACACAAGAGCCCAGCGATTCTCAAGCTTTAAAATCACTTGATTTCATGCTAATTGACCTAATTAACATACATTTGTGCACTGGTAACACTGACCCATTGAATTATGATAATAATAATTAAGCACAAACATGCATATTTATTTTCCCAAGTCACTAATAAGAAATCAAGAGTAGAAATTTTGGCAAAAATTGACAATTTAAAAATTGCAGTTTCGACTAAAACGATCTTGAAAATATGGCAATTGTAAACAATTAAACAATGTATAGATCAATTGTAAAATAACAACACTTAAACTGCACTTATTATTTTTGAATTTGAAGAAGTTTTTAAAAATTCTATCATTTTTTCTTTTATTTTATTTTTTTACCATGTCCGCTCCCAATGTGGAGCATATGGACTCCTAATGGAGTTTATCTCAACAGAAGTATTTCTAAGAGAACTGCATGTTACTCAGTTACTCAACCTCTCTTTTTCCAAAGAGAGTAGGGCTAAGACAGGACTAGTGGTTAGGTAATCGCTCTCGATACGCCCTGTTCATAGGATAGTATGTGTGGGAGGGGAGAATTCAATACATCACATACATTCATGCCTTCGAACAGAAACTCATAAATTGATTGAAAATTTAATTTATAAAACTGTCCATACTGGCATTCGAACCCGTAATCGAAGCCAACGACGTTGACCACTCGACCACACAGGCGGCATATCATTATTGTGATATTAAAATATAATTTTATTTAAAAAGTAATGTGGAAATTCCTCATTTTTTAAATTGAAGATCAGAACCCTTTTGCCTTTCCACCATTATTTGACAGTGAACACCCTAAAAGTGATGATAGCTTTAATATATATTTTACTCACTTTTAGGGTGTTCACTGTCAATACTTGGTGGAAAGGCATTATATTAATAAAAACACAATATTCCTTTGTACTTCATTCCACTCATATTAAATAAAGTGGAATGAAGTACAAAGGAATATTGTGTTTTTATTAATATATTTTACTGGTTGTTTTATTAAATATGACAATGTACCATGTCATGTTTCGCTTTTTTGAGAAGCATCATCATTGTGTCTCACCACTCTCCGTTCCCAGTAGAAAGAAAAACCTCATTTAAAATTTACAAATAAAGAATTGCAATTAATGTCTACATTACAAATAAAAATCTTACAATAGAAAATGCTTCTCAGAGAAATGAGAATTTGTCACGACAATTTAAAAAAATTAATTTCCAGAAAGTGATCGCCAATTCAATCTTATTATAAAGAAGTATTTCATTTAATTTGTATTGTTTGTCAAAAGGTAGACAATGTAAAATGAAGCATTTTCATGCAAATAACTGATGGACTGGTTTTTTTGATATAACACCTACGGGATCAGGAAAAATATGTAATATTTATTCCACAATTGCTTATCATTATTAGAACTCCCTTGAACCTAATAAATATGGGCAGCCTAAAATTCTCACTCTGAAAATAATTTCTTGTCTCAATCAATATAATTATGCTTTCGACAGTTTCAAGAAATTTGGTCAGTAATAATAAATATAATCAAATGCAGATAGCATTAATTGCATCGTAATTAAAGGTAATTCACGATAACAAAAACATGATTTTTGAGGTTAAAATTGATGAAAATAAAGAGAATAATCTATGCTGTTAAGCTCATTAAGTAATTATGAAAACAGGTTTTTTAATCATGAAAATTAAGCATTCATTTTGTACAATATACAAATTATTTTTCAAGGGACATTTTATCCTACATCAAACATGTCCTACATGGCAAATTGAAAACAATGAAATTTACCATATAATTTTTTGTATTCACTAAACGTCCATACGAGCTTGTAGCATTTTATTGCCACCATCTTGAATTGTATAAATAATATAATAGTTATTATCTAAGTATAAATTTACCGTAATTGGTTTATTTTACTTATTTCGATCTTTTTTTCGTAATACCTGTATTAAATATGAAATACTGATATTGCTTTAAATGTCCATTATTGGAATAATGAATCAAGTAAATCTTCTTTGAAAGGACAGTAATATAATAAATAACTCTCCTTTGCAGGCAACTATGAAAAAGTGCAAAAGATTCAGAGGTCGGCGCCTGATCAATACGGCTTCGTCATCCCGCCAGAGTTTGTCCATCACAATTACGAAGAAACAGAAAAGATACTTCGTTCAATTGCTACAAATTACGGCAGCATCACGCAATTGTCAACGATCGGAAAATCTGTCCAAGGAAGAGAACTGTATGTCTTGGAAATTACCAAGGATCCAGGCAGACATGTTCCAGGTTGGTTATACATCCTCTATAAGTTTACACTTCTCTTCAACTGTTTTTATTACTTAATGTAACATCACTTGATTGTATGATTATAAATAAACAATGTCAAATAATGGATGTTGAATATTTTTAAAACTATTAACCACTTGCATGCCAACGTCTCGCCAGTGTGCCAAATGCTTATTGGCTCCATACTACAACGACGCGTCGGTGTGTTAAGATGTTTTCTCATGGAAAATTTTTTTTTTTTCAATATCTAAAAATTATTCTGCTAGTCGCATCTATTAATGAACCCAAAAAAGGCTAAAGATTAAAAATTATCTTAGTTTATCCGTATTATTTTTAAATAAAATCAACAGATGTTCCAAGGGTTACCTACTGATCTTTGTATACGGTCTATGCCAATCGTATATGGAGGTATTTTTCACAATGCTAATGTAAAAAAACTGAAACTATAATTCATATATGAATTTTATAAAAAGTGGTTTATCATTTGGATCAATATATTATAATTTTCAAAATCTATTAACAATAAATATATACATATATTCATTGTAACAACCATAGACAAACGATCGATAGTTAATGACGAGTTTTCATTCGGTATACATAATATTGACCAAAAATAAATGTTTATTATGTGTTGAGATAACAAATTTTGTAAGTCAAATCATTATTATACAATTTTAAATGGTACTAAAACTGTTGGCGTGGAGGACTAGGTCAAATATTTCGTGCTGGCAGGTAAGTGGTTAAATAATGTTGTGTAAGAATAATAACAGCCAAACAATGAATGTCCGTTTAACTATTTATAAGAATCACGGAATAGCTGTCTATGACTTCACGGAAAAACATTATATTTATATACATAGTTAGTGTCGTATTCATCTTTCATTTTTGTTATTCTTAATAAAACTTATTCATTATCAAATCATTTTATAATTTTGTATTACAGGTAAACCCGAGTTTAAATACATCGCAAATATGCACGGAAATGAAGTCGTCGGCAAAGAGCTTTTGCTGCTGTTGGCTAAATACCTCTGCGAAAATTACCTCCTCGACAGCAGAGTGACCCATCTCCTCAACCATACAAGAATACATTTGATGCCATCTATGAACCCTGATGGTTATGAAGCTTCTCGGAAAGGTTTGTCAAACAATTATTATCTCATCTATTTTCGTCTAATGTTATGATATTGGTTTCTAATCTAGGACCTAGGCTCTTTTACAAAAAAAAAGAAAGTTTGCAAATTATATTGCATCTACGTCGCTAAAAGAGGTTGGTTGTTGTAAATGAAGTTGTAATAAACTAATCTTACTGTATCAGCTCTCGACTCTTAACGCAGGACTATAACGCAGACTGGTACCGTTAGGCCATGATGATTATCATCTAATATATAAAAATGAATGTTTATTTGTTCGTACTTTATGCGCTGCCACACCGCTTATCCGATTACAATAAAAATTTGACAAACTTTTTGCTTGCACTTCCGGGAAGGTTTATAGGTCTTATATACAAAAATCAATGTTTGTATGTCTGCCATACCGTTCATGCAGCTTACGCAAAGGTTATATGCATAGTACAATTAAATTACAGTAGGTGGCACGTGTGTCGTACCATAGACAACTGGCAGCAAACGTCAAACAGACAAAAAGAATACATGCACTTCAATAAACACAGTTAAAACACAAACACTTTCTTTCTTTGAGTGGCATTGCAACGCTTGCCGGGAACCAGCTAGTACTCTATAAAAACTGGTGCTTGATACAGAGACATAAAAAAAATATTAATAAAGTAGAGCTTTTTAAAAATTAGTCGAGCATTGCTTGCAATTTTAAAGAGCACTAATCAAGGAAAACGTTTTGTATAAGTGGATTTTATCTTCTAATAAAAATCTTAATTTTTTAAGGCGATTCTGATGGCATGCACGGTCGGTCGAATGCGAACAAAGTCGATTTGAATAGAAACTTCCCTGACCAATTCGGCCTAACAAAGGTAACAATATTGTTTTTTTTACTATAACATTCACACATCTTTAGTTTTATTGAAAAAGAAAAACAAAATAGTCCTTCGTTAGCTTTACATGGTCAAATTTGTATGTCGTATGTCATTGATGTGAGATATTCTATGTCTTGTTTGACAGATATCTCACAGCACACAGGTTGTGACAAATGACTTAAAACATTTAATTTTTCAATAATCCCCACTGCAAACTAAATGCACCATAAAAAAAATATGTAGCTTTATGTGTAAAATTCATTTTACACAACCGCTTGTGGTAGTTTCTTATATTACAGTACTCACACATTAATCAGAGTAAAAAATCATATTCCTGTTTCAGTTCAACACAATTCAACAACCGGAAACAACAGCTGTGATGGCCTGGTCTAAGTCTTTGCCGTTTGTACTGTCTGCAAATCTCCACGGGGGCGCTCTGGTGGCAAACTACCCCTATGATGACAACAAGAGTATGCGAGGCGGCATCTCAAATTTAAGCCCCGACAATGAAGTATTTGTGCACCTAGCGCACGTTTACGCCAATGTAAGTTTATTAATACCACTCTGAAGCCTTTGTTTCAGCAGCCTTCCACGATGCCGGATTCATTTAGTTGGTAGAAAAGACTGGCAGGATTCTTTTTCAAGAGATGTCGCTTTTTTATTTTGAATGTAATAAGGGTCCAGTAAGTCCTTTCTCCTATCTTTAGGTTCCTGACAAAGTCAAACCAGTATTCCCTGCAAGTATATGTTTTCAAAGCTATCTAAAATGCAATTAATAATTAACCTTTGACTATTTCAGGCCCATCCGACGATGCACCTAGGTAGATCATGTGTTACTCTCCCGGATGAGAAGTTTCCTGATGGCATTACTAACGGAGCGAAATGGTAAATATTTCTAATTACATTCTAATTTTGTACAATTCGTTATTTCATACGTTTATTAAAGTTTAGATTTTTTTTTTAAATCCATGTCCACTCCTAATGTGGAACATGTGGCCTCCTAATTGAGGTATCTCAATAAAAAAAAATCTACGAGATCTGCTTGATACTCATTTGCTCAACCTCTCTTTTTTTCAAAGAGAGTTGGGATGGAAAGGATAAGGCTAGGACAGGACTAGCGGTTGGCTAATCACCCTTGCTACACTCTGATTACACTAGTTTTACCAAACAATAGTTACCTAAACTACTTACTACTCAAATCTGTGGGCATTTCCATGAGCTTATCCTAAACACGAAACAATCATTTACTAAGCGTCAGTTCAAGTTCATCCGTGCACTTGAACGCCTGAAGATGCCGAAAGGCGAAACCCGGGTCGTTAGTGTCAAAATCTGAGAGAATGTACATAATTTGAACGATTCAAATTTAATATTGAAATTCCACCTAGCACCTTCAGTCGAAATCTTAAATTAGAAAAATCATAAATTAACTGAAAAATTCTGTCCGTACTGGGACTCGAACCCGTGAGGTCCGTCATGGAAGCCGATGTGGAAATAAGTACAAAGGAATATTGTGTTTTTTGTTTAATAAATCTTTATTGTTCACCTATACAGCACAGTTAAAAAGCCTCCAATATTCTCTTGGTGCATTCTTTAACGACCAGGTTTCGACTCATATGTGTAAAAGTAAATTATCTTTAATTTCATAGGTACGTGGTATCAGGTGGAATGCAAGACTGGAACTATCTCCAGACAAACGATTTCGAAATAACCCTGGAGCTAGGCTGTTATAAATTCCCAGACGAATCAAAACTCCCACAAGTTTGGATGGAAAATAAAGAACCCCTCATGCTGTTTATGGAGCAGGTATGATTTCATTTTATGACATATCTTAGACCCAGAATTAAAAGTAAAATTTTATCCTTTTCAGTATTTATTCAGAAAGGAACGGGCGCGTGCTATTATTATATTAGCAAATCACTTTTAAGGTCTTCACAATAACATAACGAGTCCCAATGTGGACATTTTTGGCTGGCATCTGACTGTAAGCTAGTTACACAATCACATTGTTAAAGGTTATCATTGGACGGAGTTAGAAAAATACTAACAGGTGGCTTATCATTTTTCCTATTCGCTTTATAGATCAGGGTTTCTCAACGGAGAGGCACAGCGTGCTCCAAGGGGGAGAATTTATTTTTTTAGGGGAACCACAGTACAGCTTAGGGAAGCCACGGGTAAATTTTGTGAAATCCATAAATTGTTGAGGCGTTCCTTTTGAGAAATCCACAAATTATTGGGATATTGGATTCGAAATTCCTGGGTTTTTGAAATTCGAAATTATGGGAAGATCTACAACAAAAAAGTCTCGTGTATTTTTGTTTTGGGTCCCAAAATTCCTTATAACACTCATACTTCAATAGTACAAAACAGGTGTGAAAGCCACAGAAAAATAAGAATAAGTTGAGAAACTCTGTAATAGATATTGTAGAATCAGTACAGCATTTAGAGTAAAACGGATTGTTATCCTTGTATAAAAAAATATAATGTGCTACATGAATCTGAGTTTTGATTTCAGGTTCACAAGGGTCTTCACGGTTTCGTGAGCAGTTCCATCGGCCACGGCATTCCAAACACAGTGATACACATCAGCGGAATTGATCACACAATCAGGGGTGGAGTCAAGGGAGATTACTTCCGACTCCTCTTGCCGGGAACATACAACGTTACTGCCGCGGCAAAAGGGTGAGCTAGTCATCTATGAGTAGAAACCTGATTTATTGTTCTCGCAATCATTTGCATGTACAATGTTTTGTACCCCGGGAATGTAGAGATCAGGGCGTATTAATGTGATATCTAATATGCATCCCAAATCCGTGACAGAGTGGTAAATGTAGTTGGTAGGATCTTACAGGTTCAAGTTCCAGTATGGACAGAATTTTTTTGAATTGATTTATCAATTTCTGTTTGACGGAAGGCATTGAAAAACTTTTGTTGAGATACCTCCATTCGAAGCCCATTTGCTCCACATTGGGAGCAGACATGGATTTAAAATATATATGTCTGCAATAATCACATTTGTGTTACAGATATGAAAGCTTAACAGTCGCTGTTACAATCCCTCAAGAAGGCTCGCTGAACTACAATTTCACTCTAATGGCTGATGATCCACAGCACTGGTCCAGTGCCTATGATTTCAGGTATGTCCTCTGTCACAAGAGCTGGTAATACTGTTTTACAGAGTGCTGTCAGTCGCAAAGAATGTTAACAAGAATGAATGTTTTTAGTAATGTCTAATAATCCTAGGTTGCGGCTTAAAGCATTTATTAAAAGCTGCTATAAGATGATCTTCTGTAGTTTACATGTTTACCTGTTGTTTTGTTTTTCAGAATCATTGAAAACGTTGTCCGAACAAAGTACCACTCTGAATCTGAAATAAACAAAGAACTCTCTGACTTGGAAAATAAATATCCGTCCATCGCCGAGTTCCAGGCTGGAGACAGTGAAATATCCATCGCTCTACACTCGCTGAAGATTACCGATCAGGTAACAAAAACTGAATATACTACAATTATATAACCGTTGATTCATATCCTATCTATCACTGCGTGGTTTACGTTAAAATAAAATTGTAGTTTCGTAGTTAAACTGTTTTTTAATCAAAGCAGAAACGGATGGATACTTGCGGGGCAGAATCTAATTTTGCTGTACTAAACATCAAAAGATAATACGAAAATCATTACATTCGCCATGATGATAAATAAGTGTATAGATCTTTATGCACGTGAGAAAATGTTGAGTTCTGCTAAGTATTCTTTTGTTGTATAAATTCAGTTATGTTTTCTCTTAACCCCGCAGTGTATTTGTTAATACTGGAAACATAGAAATGTATGACCCTTATCTCTTTCCTTCCGTTTAAGTGTTTTATTGCTTGCCATTTGTGCTACATTTTCACCCTCTGAATAAACTGTTACTCGATAATCACATTTGATAATAACTCTTTCAGATTGGTTCCCCGGAAGAATTGAAATTCCATGTAGCCATCATGAGTAATCTGTACGGCACGCAGCCCTTAGGCCAGGAAATCTTGCTGAATTTTGCCAGACACATCACGACGGCATACAGCATTGGCGAACCGATTCACAAAAGACTGTTGCAAAACGTAGTTCTTCATTTTATACCGAACATAGATCCAATCTATGCCAACATACTCAAGAACTTCGACAACGCAAACCACTGCAATTTGGCCTCGACCGAAGAAGAATTCGGAGACAAACTCTTGAATCACTTAAAGAATAACGTCGACCCGAATAGCAAAGCTAAAGAGATGATATTCGAAATGATGTTAAAATGGGAACGGTTCGACATGATTATCGACTTGGGTAGCGGTAATACAGATGTTACTTACCCTGAAATATCAAAATTAGTTTACGATAAGTTCTCTGAGACGTACCAAAAGCATAGAACGTTCAGTACCGGGTCTTCGTGCGATGGCATCGATCGTACGGAAAACGCCAAGCACGAACAGTTGATCGATTTGATCTGCGAGAAGTTTAACATACCGATGTTCTCCATCGGATTGGACTGCTGCAAGATGCCAACTGAAGATATGATCGGACAAGTCTGGAGGGATAATATTCACAGCATTATGGCTTTTGTTAGTCTTTCCAATACTGGTATGTTTGAAATTCAATAATTACATTTCCAGTATTCATTTTTAATTAATCCTAATAGCGACAACTCAATGAGGATGTTGGTTTTTCGTTCGAGCCCATTTACAAACAAAATTACTTAAATGATTCCACGGGAAAGTTAACTCTTAACTCCTTTTGGCTGAATTGATTGTATATTTAAATGCACAATTTCTTTCTTTTGGCGCCTACGAAAACCTCCTCACCTATTCATGATTATTCTTCCAGGTATGCAAGGTTATGTTACCAACGATTTCCAATCAGCGATGCGCAATGCCACTCTGAAAGTTTCTGGAGTTGATATGACCTTCAAGGTTTCCCCCAACCAGGCCTTCTACAAGATCATGCTGCCTCCTGGCACTTACAACATAGACGTTCGGTGCCACGGCTATTTGGACTTCACTTTTAGCATGAAGATTGAAGAGGACAAACTGTCAAACTATAATGTGAAATTAACTAAGGATAAAATGTTGGATGTCGAGGAACCCATTAAACTGGAGGATAATCGACTCCAAAATAAACTCAAACCCAAATCGCAGAATTCAAAGCTTAGTGAACATCCGGCAGATTACATTAAAATATCAGGTATCTAAGGATTTTGAATGATTATAAATAAGATAATGCAGGTTGTCTAAGAAATGGAAAATGGAGATAATCATAGTCTTGACGACTTCAAATCACTGGGTGTGGCAATTCATTAATATACATTGTAGTTTTATTCTGACTGTTCATATTTTTATTCTGACCAAAAATTGATTTAAATTCTGACCATTTAATTTGTTTCCTTAAAAAAAGAACTTTCAAATATATTGAACATTTCCTCAAAATTTTGCCAGTATTGAAAAAAATCTTTACAGTCTATTAAAATGATTTAATAATTTCAAACGAATAGTATTATTTGACCATAACTGATCCATCATTAAACTTGAGTTTTGTTAACTCATTAAAATGGCTGCTTTAAAATAACTTTCAACTGACACTCATTATGTAACTTTTTCCAACAGGCTACGTCCTAAACCTTGACAATACACCGATCCCTGATGCATTTGTCCGACTGGATGAGAAATTCACAGACATCAGCAGCCATTCAATGAATGACGGTACATTCACCTTGATGGTTCCACCGTGGATGGCCGGTAAAAACCCAATTGTCGTGGCCAACAAGAAAGGTTTCTTGAACGACAGCAGGCTCGTGCCGGTCAGGATCGGTGAAATACCAGCTGTTATGTTGAGATTGCGACCGGACGAGAAAGTGATGGGAATGCCGCGACTTGTTTTCGTCATTTTCGCAGGTATGGAGGACTAAAGCTGTCCTTTTTCTACAAAATTAAATAATTGTTTATTGTTTAAAAAATTAAAATTACAGTATATGACATTACAACTGACGCCAATTCGCCATGTAGTTGACAAATATAATGAGACAAAACAAATATAATGACACAAAAAATAAAACTACATAATACAACAAAATCAAGATATAAAAAATTTAAACTTAAACAGTTCACGAACACTATCACCAAAAATGTCCAGTTCTCTAGGTAATGAGTTGATCAGTCGAACAGACCTTGGAACTGGCGACTCATACGTCCTAAGCGAGTACAATAGTACAATATATAATAGTATAATAGTATAATAGAGTACCCTGTATGAAGAGTGTGAAGCCATAGCGGGTTGTGGTGGGCACAATGTTGAGTACCCTAGGGAATCTACCTAGTCCTATCCTAACTTTTTCCTTCTATCCCCACTCACTCTCATCGAAAAAGAGAGGTTGAGCGACTGAGTAACAAACAGTAAATTCGTAGAAAAACTTCTGTTAAGATACCTCCATTAGGAGGCCATATGCTTTATATCGGGTGTGGACATGGATAATAAAATGCGACATGGCGCTCAGGCGTGGTGTATTGCGATTGGTGCGTGCGTGACTTGATAACTTTAGTTATTATTTATAATGTTAAAATGAATAAAATACACCTTAAAGTGAATCGATATTTTTCAGAAGATATTGAATAAGAATGGATGGCTCACAAAAACAGTGAATCCAGCTTCATCCAATAAAAAAAAAATTGCCCGGGCACAACTTATGCCAGTATATGGTTTGCGGCAAAAAAAATGAGATAAGGCGATCCAACATCATATGCGGTCGCTCTAAAAAGGGACTACATCAACTGTGAAAACACAATTGTGATGCGTCATAATTTTATATATTTTTTTTGTAGTTTTAATTGTGTAATTTTTTTATTCAAACTCTAAAATATCATTCTTTACTTGTTTAATTGCAAAAAGAATCATTAAAATTGGTTGATAATTATCTCAGTTATTGAATTTTTATTTAACTCGACGGCTGCCACAGATGAGATTTCTCGTAAAATCTTTCGTGCTCAACATGCCAGAGACAAGTTATCTTGTCAATAACTAATTAAATTAGTTAATGACGTACTTTTTTCTACGGCAGGTAAAAGGTTAATACCATACTTTTTTTTATCTAATAACACGAAATATGTGTCACAATTTACATACATACTTGCAAAATAAACATAGCACTAAAACAGTTAACTCGTGCCCGGGACACGTCTTACACGTCCATGTATACTTTGCAGCGGTGCCCTCGACGCGCCTGGCTGTAGTTCGGTGTATCTCACTCGCTTCGCACGTCTTTCTCGCTATCTCACACTAAAGCTGCACACCGAATATTAACTATATATATTTTTTATGCATTTATCGATGGGGCACCGCGCCAGTGTTTCCGGAAAAGTTTGGGCAGTGAATGGGTTAAGTCAATAATTAAAACTTGAATCACAATATGCATTCATTGCTCGACAAAATACATTTTTGATTGTATTTCTCCTGTGACACTTTTTTGCCAGAATGATGGCAATTATTCCTTTCAGTCGATCACACTGGTCGAGTGGCAAAGCTCATGGCCTGTCTTCTGCATTCGAAAGTTCGAATTCCCAAAACGGTCACATTCATATATTATTTTTTATTATTAGCTTATCAATTAATAGCATCTAACTAAGGCTGTGAAATCATAAGAAAACGCGATTCCAACTCTGTCATTTAAAATAATCCGATTTAAAAAAACATGTACGATGGGATTTAGAATGATTGGTTGGCAACTTACCGACCTAGTCTCATTAATAGTGGATAAGAAGTCATTTTTTAAACTCATAATTACATATATTTACTAATTGTGTGCTTTGTACAGGGAAATCTCAACAATAATAAACTAACATGTATATTTTTTTAGGTTGTATCGGTGCACTCATGGTAGCAACGGCTGCATTCTGCTACTCTCGTTTCCAGAGCAAAGGGCGTTCCAAAAAATCCATGGATGACTATTCTTTCAGAGTCCTTCACCAGACTGATGCGAGGCACTTCGATGATGAGGATAGAGAAGATGCTAAGCTTTTCAAGAATATTGATGGTGAGCTTATTATTGTTATTGGAGTAGCAACATTATTAACCCATTCACATGACTTGCAAGTGTAGTTCTGCAACACACCTGGTCCATAATTAGGCTTAGCGTATACTGAGACGCAGGGCACCACAGAATTGGCAGGTGCAGGCAGGCGAAGCAGAGACGTGCGGCCAGCGTATGCTGTGACAGCTGCGTCTCACAAGTGACATATATGAATGATACAGAATGACCCACAATAACTCTTTTAACTTCTTTTTAGAGTAGTCAACATGAAGAGTATCGTATAAAAAAGGTTAAGTTTGCAGTTATTCAATTAATTTCTCAGTCATTTTCGCGACAAAATCAAAAATAATGTGCATGAATCACGCAGAAATCTGTGCCGGCACTACAACAGAGTGCAGTGCAGGGCAGACACATGTTTGCGTCGCACGTGTCTGTGTTGCAACATATGCAAGTCTGTGCTTCTTCGTGTAATACAAAATCTGTGTTGCCCTGTGCTGCATCGCAGGGCAGTCCTGCTTGTCTTGGCGGAATTTGTCTGAATATAGCCTTATTTGCTTTATATATATTTCAGAAAATTCATTCAAAAGGCCCTACTTTGATGAGGACGACATTCCCCCTTCAGAAACAGACAGCGAGGAAGATGATATCGTTCTCATGAGAACAAACCGAGAATGGGTACCTAAGTGATATAAGAAAAAAACTTTTAACATAACCCTGAATGTATTTACTAGTGGTAAACTAGTGTTGACTCGCTAAAATTTACTCTGGTGCTTATTCATTATAATTGAAACTCTTGTTATCAGAATCGATTCAGTGACTGTTTGTTATTGGTTGAATCATCGAATCAGATCAATCTGTCAAGAATTGTTCATCTTATGTATAATTTAACAAAAATCACAAACATACTAAATGTTCATAACCGATCCAAATCAAGTGTAACTCTAGGTAAAAAAATATATCACCATAAAAGGACCGATATAACATTAATTCTACAATTTATTGGATTGATACAGGAATTTAAATTTTTCTAAACTATTATACATTTAAAACCTGTTGCTTTTGTCATAGTATTGGGGATAGTTAGATCCCTCCACACCATCTGGCAACATTTCGTATATTACAATAGTCATTATTAAAACATAATTGTTTTATTATCTCTTGTGTGCGATATAAAACAAACGGATAAATATACATTCGGGGGTGAATTCTTACATATAAAATAGCCTGACAATTTTATCAGTACAGAACATTTAGTTTTTAACACATTAACTGCCGATTAAATATCGCAATTAAATCCCAACTGTATTAAAAATATGATATTATTAGAGATGCTACTTGTGGAAAAAAGAAGTTTATGACTATTGAGTATCATTCAACAAATTGTAGAATAATTGTTATGCCTGGGTTACATTTAAAGCAAAAAGTGATTATTTCAATCTTGTTTCACAAATTATTATAGTATGTTAAATTTAAAGCGCAAATAATTGATAATATAGTTTTACGGATATTCAACTGTTGTTTAAAAGTGATACGTGATTTAAAATAACGTCTTTATGTACATAGCATTCCATAGATTCTATATGTTGAAAAAATTGTGGTTTTTTTAGTGTAGGTGTAATATTATTCACAAATTATTGGTAAAATTTGTAAATTCTTCGCGGAAACATAAAATAGAATGTCTTTATTGTAATTTTAGCATTTTGTCATCTAAATAAGTTATATTTTTGTAATAATTAAATTCAGGGTAAGTTGGAGATTAAAAAATTATATAATTTTTGTGAAGTGAAATTTAGATTTAGGTAAAATGTACACAGAATCTCTGATGTTTGCACAAACTAGTGCAATCATTCTGTTTGTATGCACCATTGGATTGCACAAATTGTTTACATACGTAATAGAGTGAGTCTTACACAATAGATTGTAATGTATATTCCATTTTAACTATCATCTAAAAATAAATGGCTACCGTGCACAACTTGTTAAAAATCATGCTGTCTTACGAAACAATGTAAAGTAGTTGAACTTCTTCTTGGAGTACATTCTTCAGCCGACGTTTTGTCACAAAGATAGAATTTTATTTCCATAATCTTGCTTTTAATATTACATTTGCAAACCTCATAAATTTTTGTATAGGTTTCGCATATTACAATATCTTTAATATGACAATAAACACTACGTATATTAGAAAAAAATAAAATTAATAAGTCTGCTTTAACCTGTCAAAATTATCTTTCCGTAATATAATATATTATAATGTATGACCTTTTTAACTCACAAACACATTACAATTTAATATGTATTTGTAATGGGATTTGAAGTACCCATTGAATTTTTAAAAATTATTTCTCAATAAAGCTTAAAAATTAAAGTGCAGTCAAGTTAGCAAACACATTCTATAAAGTGAATCATTTTAGAATGATGATACCTTTTTGTAGGTGTGTCAAAATGACAGTATACATAATTAAAAGGTTTATTCAAGAGAAAATAATCTAGTGATATTTTAGTATTGTAGCACAAAAACTAGAAGAAATTTATGATATCCCGTAATTTAGTAATGACAATATCATAGAAGGGACCATAATTATTAATAACAGTGTTAAGACATTTATTGACTTATAATATTTTGAATCTACACTCAAATGCAAAAGTGCAAAATTTTCAAATCAAAAGTGCTTTAATACTCAGTGTTAAAAATAAAGAAGGATTTACATCTATCACATTACATTGTGGTACATACACTAAAATTGGCTATGGTGTATTCTGGTACAGAAAGAGACAGATCACACCTGCATGACAGAGTGATTGAATGTCAATGCTACGTGTGTTGTATGTAGTTATGAATCCTCCTTCCGCTGAGCTCTATTGTAAGTCAAGAACTGTCTGCGCATCATTTTGTTAGAATTTATTATCTTATTTTATTTCATTGGAATTGATAGGTTATCTGGAATTTTTCTTGCAAATCAATAAAAACAATTCCGTCCTTATGATAATTATTCCTGTATTACATTAGATAGTAGTTAAAATAATAACTGGACTGTTCCGAAAATAAGGCAAGACTTTTTAACAAAAATTCATGTTGTAATAATAGATTTTTATTTAACACTTAAAATACTATGAACTACGTGCTATCAGGTACTATTTATTTTGAATGGTGCAAGAAATACATGTCATATACAAAAGAAACCTTATTACATGGTAGGATGAATAAGTCGATGGCCTAGTTCCATAGGACGATAAGTCAACAATTTGATGTTTTGGGTCATATTACCCATTAATCATTATATTCGAATACCTCTCTTCTATAACTCCACAAATTAACTTTTTCACTTTTCTAACTTTTTTAACTCAGTTTAGATGTGTCAAAACTTTGGTCAGCCATATCTCAAAACTATCAATATCTAGTTGTAGCACTATGGAACTAAGTATTCGATGTATTTTAAATTTTTCATTTTCCAATGATATTGTTTGATGTTGAAATATATATAACTTTATTTTTGAATTTCTCCTTTCTATAATCAAAACTGACTTAATTTTTGACAAATCCATTACGTAGCAATATTATTTTCTTAGGCTTATGTCACTTTAACTTTTATCGAATGCCTGAACAAACCGACATTCCAACAGCACAATTTTTATGTCTGCTCAAATCAGTAACTGCATTATTTACAATTATAATATAAAACAATTTTCCTATTTTTTCTATGTATTAAGGTAATAAAAACTATGATATTTAATGATCAAACACATTAATTTGCCGTACTTAAAAGTGTATATTATATTAAAAGTGTAAATTTATTTCATTACTTGGGAATTATCGGTGGCTCAAAATTCGTGATAATTACATTATTGATGATTACTCAAATCTGTACTAAAGTACCTTACATATTGTGAGGCGCTTGAAAGAATGAACTGACAGTCCACATTTTGTCAAAATCTAACAAAAAATACGAACTACAACTACAATTCATTTCAAATAATATGTAGGTAGAAAAAAAATGTTGAAACTTTTCCATTTGTCATAGATACAGACACCGATAAATCCAATACTGATATGTTCAATTTTATTTTATTGCAATAAGTGGTTAATAACTGTCTATTAAAAAAATAAACTAGTTATAAAACCAGGAGTCGTGTAAAAAACCCACGACTCAGACACAAGTATTTACAAATGTTTCGACTCAGATTTAAAAATGATGCAAAACATTTTATATAATCTGTATTTTTTAATATATATCAAAATTCAAAATGCCCTACTATACTAACCTTGCAAAATGGTCGATGTTGGATCAAGAACCTAGGAGAAAAAATTCTCTAGTAAATCTTCTTTTTTACATAACATACGGATAATGTCATTCCAATATTATTTGACAGTTCTAATTAAATAACCAAGCCATTAGGTTTGTTATTACATTAAGTATATATAAAAACAATTTCACAAAACCGTAACACAACTTTTTAGTAAATATTGTTATTTTAAAGAATAGTTTTATATATTTTTAGTACATATATCTAAAACATTGTGATCAATTTAATAATAATTTCCATATCAATTGTTAAATGGTGAATTTTTGTTGCATCTGTCATACCCCACTTTCAATTATGTCAACTAGGGCTTTCGGTTTTCAAAAACCGGTTTTTTGGCTAAATTTGTGACATTCGAAAATCGGTTTTTCAAGATTGTAACCGTTGTGCCGAATTTTCTATAAACAAGACAAAAGTACAGAAAATTTGGAACTTTTATTTGATGGCTTATAGACCATATGCCTCACATCATTACCCAGCGAAAGGGTATTTTCGATATCAAGAAATTTTGTTACAAAACAATCAGTGGACGCTTTGTGTTTTCTTAAATCATATTTTCTGAAGAATAACACCAAATAATTTCTTGTTGTGCATTATTATGTGTATATACATAAACAAAGATTTCTAAAAGAAAGATTTTTCTACTGAAAATAAAAAAAATAATGAACTGCAAAAAAAAAAAGGATTTATATTCTAGAAATATATAAAGAATGTTACATTTCAAATTATTAGATATTATTTTCCAGCAGCAATCTTCTAAAAATAAATCCTCACCAAATGTCGGATTTTTATTACAAAACAACTTTAGTGTTGCTATAAGAATTAAATTTTTCCCAAAAATGACTATTTTTAACTCTGATTGATTAAATTCCGTATTATGAGTGTGGTATCTATATATATTATAATTTTTCATATTGTCTCATGTACAGTAAATTTGGTTAAAATATCTAAATGTAACGTAATTTTAGGTACCTATAATGATTTTTTGTGACGGTACTAATTTAGTTTTATTATTTTAGCAATAATATATATATTTATAAATCGTAAAAGAAATTTATACTCTGTTAACAATAGTGAAATAAATTATAACAAACCAAGTATTTTTTTTAATCGATATATGACTACCCTCCTACCTATTCATTTGATCCAAATAACGGGTGTAACAAGAATGATTAACAAAATACTAGTCCTAACCCCAATGTTCTATCATTATTCTCTTTCAATGAGAGAGTTTAAGCGATTGATTACCAAAATCTCCTAGAATATTTTTTGTTTAGATAAGCTCCGCTTCCTAGGAGTATTTATGCCACTGTGGCCACATGGTTATCAAAAAAACTATTCATTACACTTCCACTCAATGAAGAAAATTGACACCACAAGTCTTGGTGGAATGAGATTTCGATAGTCCGGTTCAAGATTGCTGAACACCAGACATGAGGTTCACATTGCTAAGGTTTTAACTTACCAACCTAACCACAGCAGCAAGCTGACGATGAAACCTTAGAGAGAAGAAAAATAAAACACACCTTTTAGAAGGACAAACAGAAAATTATAATTTTGATATTTCTTCACATCATTTTTATACATCACAAAACAGAAAAAAAATGTTTTCATACATAAATATTGATATAAAATATTCATTATCAGTTTCAACAATCAAATCTTTATTAATATTGTTTAAGGTAAAGCCTTATATATTAAAATGATAGATATTAATTACTATATAATATTTCTAACGGTAAATTAAATTAATGTAAAAGACAGGCGTACATACATAATAGTTTATGGCATAAAACTTAAAAAATAACCTTTATTTTTGCAAGTAATTATATAATTGCCATATTGCTGAGATATACTGGGTTAAAACTGATCAAATCATAATAATGATATTAATTATCAAATAAAAAGGTTTCTGTACTTTCCATCAAATTCCCAACATGCTATCATATCGATTATCGATGGCTTAGTTCCATAGAACGATAAGTCAAAACATTGATGTTTTGAGTTATATTACCCATTATATTTGAAAACCTCTCTTCTATAGCTCCACAAAAGTACAACTACAAAAAGGTAACTCCCAGTAGGAAAATATTTGCATAATGGAAATAAAGAAATATAAACAATCTTCTCTGTTACATATAAATACAACTCGAAATATCTTTTTACAGTTTTGACAACGTTGCAATAAATTTTAATTGAATCAAGATAAATATCTAAATGATTCACTAAAATAATAATGGTCACTTTTTTACAACTCAGTTTAGATGTGTCAAAACTTTAGTCAACCATATCTCAAAACTACCAATTTCTAGTTGTAGCACTGTGGAACTAAAAGCCATCGATATATTTGTAATCTAGATTTATTTTGTAATTATTTACCAGATTGTCAAAGGATTTATTATTGGCAACTTGTGTGGTATGCCGTATTTATGTGAACTGTTTTTGGTTTATGATAAAATGGTAACTCGGAAATACTAGTTTTTAATATAATATATTCATGTTAGATATTTGTATTCTTAATCACGTACAAGTTTTGACTGCTGTGCAATTGTGAGTCATGAGATTTTCTACAAAACTTCAATGTTTTCTTTCAGAGATGTGCATTTGTTTTTCAAAATAATTTGAAAAAAAAAAGAACATTTTGGTAAACGTAAGTTATTTGACAGAACAGGTTTGATTTATTCAAATTATATCTGAAATTATACCCAGTACATTTAAATTTGACAAATACTCTTTTGCAGACAGACACAGCAATGCGACAATAATATATTTACTACGATCAGTAAAGTTGGTGTTATAATTCTTGTGAAATCTTTTCTGCTATCAAAAGCGAGCGTGCCTTCAGTCAATCATAATGTAATTGTTACAATCTACACAACATAAAACATTAATAATTATTTCATTGAAAATCATAACCGTACACAGTGTGGGATAATAAATTTAATAGTCTTATACTTTTCATATTATTATTACTGAAATGTATCTCTTTTAGTATTTAAGATATTATTTACAAGATATTAATTGTCAGTCGATAATCACTGGCTTATGACGAGGGATCCCATTCATCAGGTTTCATACAGACTGATTTGGCTTCAAATGATTCATTGAATCTTTAGTTAAGCACATTTGATTATTTTTATGTGACAGCCTTTACGGACACAGCCTTCTTTAAAAATTCAGTATCAGAATGTCTCACATTTAGAGACCGATTGACCTGTATCCAATTAAAAAAGTCTGAATGCATCCGGCAACACAGAAGATTCAAATGGTTGCTAGGATACAGTGGCGGTTCCTGACCTAAAATCTTGGGTGGGCTAGAGAAAAGCATATTTCCACTTCACCGAATACATTAATCTACAAGCAAATTAACAAATACTACGACACTACTGCAATGCATGAATTATTATATAATAAAATCAATGCTAATGTAACTAAGAAATAATAGAATAATAACACGGAATCCTTAAATTCGTCTCTTTCAAAGTGAAATAACAAGTACCTACTAAAAGCAATACAGAACTGTCACACTGAAAGTCAATACCTGTCACTTTCATACAATACAACGATATTGGTTTTGTGTTTCAATGCATAAGTATGCGTAATGGGCAGATTCTGTTTAGCCCCCAACGATCAACAGAAGCTTGACAGATTGAAACACAATCGTTTGTGATTGATGACGTTTCCGTACATACAAATACAAAAAAAATCTAATCGTGCTTGATTGCGCCCCAGTGTAAAGAAATATTGTCTGTGGTTACGGGCTAAACATCTATAGCCCTTGAGTGGTGTTGCCAGAGTGACGTGACGTTGCCTGTTCCCTGTGAAGTATTTATAGGGTTATTGTTTTTTTTATGCCGGCTCAGTTTAAAATTGTAATACAAAACACAATCGAGAATATGATTGTAGGTAGACGTAACATTGTCTTATATTGACAGAGGAAAATTAAAACAAAGATATTATATTCATTTGGGAAAGGTTAATTATGCTTATAAATGTATTTATTTTGTTCAGCGGCCGAATTGCTGTTCATTTTTATTCAGCCATCTAAAGTTTTGGGTGAATAATGCAGGTCAGGCTTAGCCCACCTAGCCCAGTACCTAGAACCGCCACTGCTAGGATACATCTCTGAAGTAATTTTCTGACATTACCAAACCTGGTCAAGCTGAATTAAGTCTCCAACTGTCGTAACTTATTAAGTGTTTAAATGGCAAGAGAATGAATTTAAATGAACTGTGATATGTCCGGGGCAGACATAGGAAGCACTGAAGTTGCCAGATTAAACATTATGTTTATAAATGTATACGAAAAAAGTAAATGCCATTTTTAGTTGCCGATTGATGCATCAAGTAATGTTTCGTCTACGTGAAAGATGATGTTACAACAGGTATAAAGTCGACTGACAAACAGAAACTGTGCCAAAACTATATTAATTCAAATGACCCATTCTGTTCAAGTATAAACGGGATCCCAATAACAACTGACAATATTAATTTTAATAATCGCTATGTAAACACCAAAACGAGATTCAAACCAATCTTCAAATTTATAATAAAATTACGGTTTTTTTCAACCAATTTTTTTACACTATTATATTCTAGTTATAATTTTATTAAGGGAATTTTAACTATCCCAGGAACTTGACTGTGTTTATCCAAATCTTTACATACATTTTTACTATACATATATTCATACTGCAAGACCGCAACAATATTTCTGCCATCCGCCGATTCTTTTTCAAATCATATACACCTTTTATTCTTTTATATTTATTAGACAACAAATCTGGATGAGCATTGATTGTCAACGAAGAAAAAGAAGTATGATTAAGTTCCTCTGCATGAAGTTTCCAATGACTATCATCATAAAACGATATCAATGAAACTGTGTCCATTTTTGTAGTACTGTTCTTCTGAGAGTAACATTTTACTAAACTCGTTTCTTTCTATGAATATTAATTAAAATTCTTAAATACAATTGTCATATTAAATGCATCATTTATTATGTATCAATTGTCAATTTTAACCCAATAGGTAAATGTATAAAAATACATATTTTTGGACTGCTTAAACAATTTAATGTAATGGTCAGGATTTGATTTGGCACGAGCATTTTCAGCTGGAAAACAAATGAAAAGTCAATTCACGAGATTCTTTACACTGGGATTTTAGCCTGTGAACTTTGCTATCTAAGCCAGAAGCATTGACTCTCCCAAAATCAGCTGCAGTCTTCACAAATGGAGTGGATAAAAGCAATAATCATAAGACTACATTTTTCAAATAACACTCTGTCTCTAAAATTCTTTCTGAAGCCAAGAAATGCCTTTCTAAATCTCTTTGTTTTCTTATTAGTCACGACTGTCCGTAGCTTTGCCATGTATATCCAATGGATTGTCCATCAGCAACCTTCCAGAATGATGGAATCTATACAATTGGAAGAATTTAGTATGAAACGACTTGGCAAAAAATTATCTTTGATAGATTTGGCGGTAACTATGTGGAAGTTCATTTATAGCCTTTTGGCTGCCGTAGAAAAAAGTATATTTGTACCTAGCACGCCGACTATAATTTGCAATTATTGATTTAATTAGTTATTGACGAGGTAACTCGTAACTGGCGTGTTGAGCACGAAAAATTTGACAAGATATCTTGCCTGCGGCAGTCATCCAGTTAATATATAATTAAATTTAATAACTTTGTTTATTCCACTTTTTGTGCTACAACTTGCGACACATGTTTCGTCTCTTTGAGAAGGATTATCAGACTATCGCAACGTTTACGAATAAACTAAAAGTTGATTAAAAAATCTTCTGTTATAAATTAAGAAATAAAAATCAAGTATGTCCTTTTGTACCAGACGCAGGGAGGGGTGAGATACAATCTTTGATAGTACTTTTATTTTTAAACAAACAATACGAACCTTGAAATGATCTGAATGATTTCATTTGATTTGATTTAATTTAAGAATCAGTCAGATGGCAGACGTAGACTTAATTATTATTTATCGATAAAAAAACATGTTATATTGTTACAAAAAAAAAACAAATGCAGTCTGTTAAATATTAAATTTGATCATACGCTTGGGAAAATAGTAAAATATAATAATCTAATATAATACAAGCCGCCGATAAAATATAGTGCGAATGTCGCAAATAGCAGAAATTGTAAATAAATATAAACATATATGTAATAATAGTTTCAAAAATATGACTGGTAAAATTTGGACGAATGTAACATATGACATTAAAATCAGTTTAATAGAAGACTCATATCTCTTAATACATTTCTATCAAATGCTATGGTGATAAAAAATATTTTGACCCACAATATCGAGAACTAATCCAGGGATTAGGTAGGTTTTGTTCAGATTGCTTTGCAACATGGAACGACAAGTCGTGCACGCCTACTAATTTATGTTGCCAACGGTGTATAAGTGCGTTGATACAAAACGAATATGTATTCTTGATATCGATTAACCAGTTTATGATTCAGACAGCTCTGAATAACCTGTTTTGAGGTAATGGTCACTGCACATAAATCAAGTATTATTCATCTGTGCCGGAGATTTATACATTTTATCAACAGTCGTTTAGAGATAATTATTTAGGTCTGGTTTAATTGTAGGACATTACGAAATATTTGTGTAATAAATAACCAGACAATACCAACATTTTACACAATCTCTTTTCGGAGTTATCTGATAAATTAAGTGGAAGATATTTTTGTGAATAACAGTAAAAGCCTCAATACAACAGACATAATTGTCGAAAACAATTCAAGTCTGCACTCGTGAATGATGCAAGGTCGTACCAGACGACGATTTCAAGTGCGCTAAGTCACATCCAGACGTGTGCATTTAATCTATTTAATTTTGTAAAAAAAAACGCAATAACTCTAGTAGTAAATAAGGACAAACGTTAATGTGTTAAACAAAAAGAAATATGTAGATGCTTAACAAAAATTGTCAAGAGTGTCTTGTAAATCAGACGAGAGCAGTCGGTTTATGTGAAGGAATTTCAACCTAAATGACAACCTTTCCCTTACATTAGTCTGTTATATTGAGATTTTACGGTATTCAGTATTTGCTAAGACTTGTATCAAAAATTATCATAATACGATTGCACATTGATACACTTGTGGTGTTGCACGTTGCAAAGTAATTTCAACATTTAAAATCTATAAAGCAATAAAAATATTAATTAATATCGTATAAAAAAATATAAAAGAATGAACACAGAGAAATCCCTTGCTATTATTTACTATTTATGGCTTATTTCGTAAAGGAATTGTTTCTCGGACAAATAATTTGTCGATTTAAAATTTATTGCCAAAATTACCAAATAATATCAAGGGATTACTGAGTAGAAACGAATGCTGGACACACAGTACTGACGTATCTTTAGGAATAATTCCAATGTTTATATTGCCAATTTCCTGCATTAGTTGATTTAATGATGCAAGTTCAAGAGAACTATGCGCATGCGTATTGTTGAATAAATATTTTCACAGTGTCTTGACGACATTCATTGACCGTCTACTGCACTCGTGTGAAACGGAATTAAAAACCGTCGATAAGAAACTAATAACTAGGTCACATAATAAATTCTATAATTCTGGTTATGTACACCGAATCAAAAAATTGCACAAACATCCCAAAAACATATCTTTACAATAAATTACAATTACAAATATGCTTTCCCATTGGGAATAAGGGCACACGCAATACAACGGAAAATGTTCATAATTCTTAAGTACATTTCTGTTCAATATTATTGGTGTTCGATGTGTCGTCATAATACCATCACGGTAGGAAATAGTTATATATCGTATTTGCGACTCGCAGCCATGGGGACCCGCCGACTCGACAAAAACGGTTAACTGAAAATTTCAAATACTGTCAAACCTCTTTCGCTGGACGGCTCACATTGAAACCCACAGTGAATGAAACAGTAAGTCACTTTTGGTAATCTTGAAGGAGAGCACAATGTTAAAAAATTTATGTTAAACGATATATCATCAGAAAACGTTAAGTAAAAAAACCTTGTTTTGAGATAATTGATTTATTCGAATATTATAAAGCAAACTGAAATGTAGCGTAGGACAATAAAACAAACGAGTAAACAACTGACAAAAACGTTAACAGCTCAAAAACGTTTAGTCGTGTAATCGTGTTTGGGTAGCTGTAGAAATAAGTAAGTGTTAAGTTATTTATAACGAAATTGATTTAGTTTGTATTAATTCTTTAAATATCGAAATATGTGAGCTTGTTTTTTTCAGATGATAGAGCATGTTTAAATCAATTCTGCATTCATATCTCAAAAAATCCAAACGTTTTTTGACAGTATATCGATGATATTGCACAATATCCTTTTGAAAATTATACAGTTACAAAACCTGCGACATCTAAATTCAACTCGAACGTTAGTTGAAATTTTTAGCTTCAATATTTCGAATCGAGTACACCCATGGCTGAAATCAAAACATTGTAAACATTCACAAAAAAAAAAAAAAATAGTAACTCGGGTGAATATCAAACTGAAAATTTTCATATTTTTTTTTTGAGATCAATTGAAAAAAAATTTGGCATCTTCGCATATTTGGATAATACAATAATATGAACTATATCTTCACAGTATAAATTTGAAAAAAAAAACATACCACCGTACACAATAATAATTACTTATAACAGTAAATGTAGCTCTTTATGGTTAACTAGTTAAGTGCCACGTTATACTGTTTTTGATGAATGGATTTAAAACCAGTATATAATAATCGATTTCTGTTCAAAGTCATGGGTGTTTGTTATGTCAAAAATTCTTTTTTTTTTCTTAATTTTCTACATCTTCGTACCTCAAAAAGTACAAGTTTTCAGGGGACACATAAATGTACTTTATTCAACCGCTATTGCTATTGCTATCGCTTTAAGCCACCACCAGAATGGTTTCGTCCTCAATATCTTTGAGGAAGTTAATAAGGAAGGAAGCAAATACATTTTCATCCATGCCATTCTCTTCTTCGTGCTAAACATAGCACATGACCATATTATTTGTCAACATTATACATTAATTAACCCTTAGATGAGTATGGACGTACATTGGCGCCATTTTCCTGTAAAGGAGTACAGAAGTACTTTTAATTTAACACAGTAGTGTATGTCTGTGGTCATGTATGTGCTTTAAGTATGAATTTCACATGAGCCCTCAAGAAGTGAAGCGAGCCAAGTAGTAAAATGGTCAAACTTTTCTATCGTGTTTTGGAGGATTGAATATTTTTATTTTAGGAAGATAGCACTATTGCGGTGTGCATTTATTGAGCTCACTTCACTATTATAATACTTTGAGACATGTAGTATGTTTACTAATCTTTCTCTAAAATACCACTAGGCTCACTTCACCGCTCAGGGGTTCATATATTCATTGGAAAAAGTCACACGATTGTCATGTTAACCTTTAGAGGAGTATGGATGTACATGTACGTCGGCGCCATTTTTCTGTAAATGAGTATGGAAGTACTCAACACAGGAGTGTCTGTCTGTAAGCATATATATGATCGTACGAATTACATATATTCATTGAGAAAAAGACACAAAATTGTCATGTGAAGAAAAGGCAGTTAATTACAGTAAGGTCAGTATAGATCTATTCACTCCTCTAAAGGTTAAAAAAGGCAGCAATGTAAAGCAAGGTCAGTGTATAGATCTAATCACTCCTCTGAAAGTTTAGCATGAAATATATATTTTTTGTAATATGAGTTAAAGGAATATGTGTGTATTGAAATTCTGAATTCATTACATAAAAAAACTTAAATCTGACAAAAGCTGAAAAATGTGCTTGTAGAAAATTAACGACAATACAGGACATGCTTCGATAAGGTTTTGCAAAATACATTAGTGTTATTTTTTTAAATTAGAAGTTTGGTTATAAGCAGTATTGATGCTATAATATAATTGCTATGACAGTGGCACAAAACTAGTCGACATTTCATCGGATATAATAGTCACAAACTTAATTAAATGATAAAGTTTGTTCACGGCATAATTTTTGCGGTATATTCATAAAATTCCTAATAACAACAACATCGCAGTGTTTAAAAATATGGTCCAACTAAACCAGCCCGCCTCCCGCCTTCTGAGAACAATCCGCCGGCAACAACTCAATCGGAGTCATTAAAACTAACGGCGACACGTTCGTCAATAATGGCTACACCAAAAAAAAATGTCTGCTCGTTTTTCTCACAGTGCAAACTAGAAAATAAATACAACATTGCCCTGAATATGAGGTGCACCGTTACTCTACAGATCGTAATCATTAAAAATCTGATTTAAAACAACTTATCGCCAGGAAAAATAGAGGGGCGCAAAGGCATAGGAATTCTTAGATTACACATCTTCTAAAAGTAGTTCACTTACTTTGTACGTACACTTAACTCTTTTTTTACACGATTTTGAAAAAAAAACACAGTCCACGACTTTTTTGTTCTAAAACATGATTCCCAGACACAAAAAACACAGAAGCGGATAGTGGATTTCCTATTAACAAAAAAATTAACACAAGACAGTTATATATAACAAACAAAAGGCTTCATTAAATACAAGCACATTAGAGGTAACAGGCCTTTTAAGCAATGAAAGTTATTTATGTCCAGTCCCTCATAAAAGTCCCCGTATATAATCGTATTATTTTTCTTGATTAAAATACATATTAAGGATAATATTTTGTGTATTATCTTTTGTTGACACTGTTTTCTATACCACAATGTTGTTTTTTTTTTCAAATAATACGGTTTTTTAAATTCAGAAAAACCAATCTCCAATTTTTTACGATAAATTCTATCACTTTTTTAGATGATTTTTTTGTGTAACGTGTCTACTGTGTAAAAAAGAATTGAGTGTATTTATTTCTTGTACATTCATCACAAGAAATGCCAACAATAATTTACTTATCTACGACAGGTGTGATTGAAACTTTGACATCGTGTAATATGTTACCTTCAGATTTTGGTCAAAAAAATTTAATGATTGTCTATAAAATGCCTCGAAGAGTTACCCAAGTATTCTTTGATATTAATTCATTGTCTGGAATAACTCGGTTGGTGGATTTATGATAACAATTTGCCAAAAAAGCATTTATTTGTATAAGAAATTATTATTAATGCTTACTTAACCCATTTTTGCCCAGTGTTCCAATATTGGAACATTTAGTATTTTTACTTTCACTCCATTATGAATGACGCAATAAAAGTTGAGATTGCATCAGTCTCAATCAGTCTACAGCTAGCAAGCGTGGGGATCGTTTCGTGTAGTATTTTTTCAGGTTTGAACCTGTCGGAGTGAGCAGTGTGTTTTTATTTGCATCAATTACGGGCAAAAATGGGTTAAAGTCAGGCAATTGTCTCTGTCTCTGTCTATTAATTTTAAACTCTTATTTGTGTCAGATCGACAATAATGCATCTACTTGACATTATAATTATTTATGTAACATAAAATATCGATTCTAAAACCTAAAATTTCCAACGTCTGCCAGGAAAGTGTCGATTTGACGGGAGACTTCACCTTATATTCAGATCAATTTCGTATTTAAAAAACACCAATTTCTTACCAAATAAGGCATACAAACGAAGCTATCAATCAACGCTTTGAAAATATGGCAAGATAATTATACACCAATAGTAAATCTAGCCTAAGTAATCTTCGATAATAACTACTTATTACAGAACGGCACGCCATATACATTAGGAATAGTTTTATAAGAATATACAAATGACACATATTATCGTACAATAACACTGATATGAATTATTAGAGTTTGCATTTGGATGAGAAAGGCGTTGGACATGATACATATTACTCTAAGTTTCTTATAAAAAAACTAACATAAATAGTTTTACATGCTGAAATTACGCTTACAGGGAATCGAGGATGAATTCGACAGGGCTGTCGATAAAACAGAGTTAATTAAATAATCAAATTATAATATAGTTGGTAGTGTTCAAGCTAAACCCGATAACGTTATTGAACACAAACTTGCACCCTCTAAGCTTGGCTTCAAAAACTAAACGTAAAGATAGTGGTCAGCTCAGTATTATGCAGAGAAACATAAGCGGACGTATTACATAGTGAATTAGTGTCAAATGACAAAAGTCCAATTATGGCAATGGGTACGACATGCGAGATGACAACGAGGATGTTTAGCTCGATCGAGTCAGCTGTAGAAATAAAAAAAATCTCAAGAAATGAATGTGTGACAGCGCAAGAATAAATTTTGATCAATCTTTAGAATAGACTGTTAATTTAGTTCTACTGACGTGAAACTGAAACAGTTTTCAACTGAATCTTATAAACACTGTCGTTTTAACTTTAAAACATTCTTTACTAGTTTTTATTCACCTATATTGCACACATTACTATACCAAACAAGACCTCCGGACAATGATTGTTAAGATCACACTGACGTTGTCATACGTCCTGTCTAGTTTAGTGTTTTTCAATTTTGACCGTGTGCTGTTACAGTCTTGAATTGGCACATAAAAATAACAGATATTTTTGTTGCCTATTCTTTAAAATAATTTACTTTCATGTCACGTTTTTAATTCCACATTGCGAGTTAACAGATTTAAAAGAGAGCGATTAGAGAGGCTTGCTTGAGGGAGTTGAGAGCTATCTGGGTATATTACGTTAATGAACGTATAGAATAGCATGTTTGAGGGAGTTGAGAGCAATCTGAGTATGTTACGTTACTTTGATGAATGTATAAAATAGTTATAACGATGGGAAGTATTTGTTTTCTATGGACACAAAATATAAAATTACAAATCGTCAGACGTTATCCAAACATAACAATTATTAAATATAATCGAAATTGAATCAAATCATAAAATAACATAGAAATTTTTGTAAGCACAATTCAATAAAAAAAAATATCAATCTCTTCATCATAAGTATATAACACAAAGTCATTTTTGTGTTTATTGGATTGATAATTGTTTTTGCATTAAAATTAAATAAACAATACAAAATCATAAGGAATAGCTGCCTTAAATGGATGACTCTATAATTTCTGTAATAAATACTTACAGATCACAAAATATTGTAGGATTGATGTCAAATAAAACAATCTAAAAATCAATTAATAAGTTTGTCAGATAACTTTTGTCTGCCAGTGAAAAGATGACGAAAGGTTGCGACAAATTAACACTTCTGTGAAGTGATGGTGAAGTAATTGAGATGCATATGTATAGATAAAGTCAATTACGGAAAGATCGGTTAAATATTGATGGTTTATTGACACAAAAACGTATCTACAAATCGGTACAGTATCAACAGAACATGAAAGGGATATTTTTTTTCAGATTCTTAAGATTCAAATTTTATGATTTTGTTTATTTCGAGCCAGGTAAATGACTTACAATTTACCCTGAATCTATTTTTATCAAATAACCCATAGTCCTTGCGAAGATACGGCTCTGTGTTACAGAACCAACCAAAGTAAATAATTATGCAAACTTAACTAATGAACGCATTTTTTGTATAATAGATACGTTTATGTATAACTAATCCATCAATTCAAAATATTATCAAAAAAGGCAGAGATAAAATGAATATTCTACTTAAAACATAGAACGGGGATAAACATTATTGTTACAAATCTTTAGTATCCTATCACCTATACTTATAATAAGAGGCTGACAATTATCTTCCTTACAACTAAGCAATATGTATAAATATAATGTGATTTATTTATGCTTGCTTTTCACGTGTTTCTCGAGGGAAACGGGATCGTCGAATGTTGAGAAACAAATATTGCACACCAGCATCATCTGAAAAATGAAAACAGACAAAATTTAAGCACTTCTATCGCAGTGTGTCAATGCCATTAAGCGTGCAGTGATCGAATGCATGCCAATTGTCACGAGCAATATTAAAATATTTCTAAAATTTCTCAAACACATTTTTACTATTTCTGCTAACACATTTTCAAATGAATAAAAAACTTTTGATTTTAAACAATGTTCACTTTGAAAGTGGAGCATATGGAATCCTAGTAGAGCTCACCTCGACATAGGTTGTTCTACAAAAACTGCTTGTTACACAATCTCGCTCAAATCAGTTTTTTGAAGAGAGTAAGGATAGTAGGATAGGACTAGTGATAAGCTAATCGCTCTCGTCACACCCTGATTTTTTAGTATCGGATGGGTGGTAGAATATATCGATGGTGAACTAAAGTGCAAAGATATTTTATGTCCAGTTTTGCATGTTTTGACAACATCAAATTTGAAAATCTTTTTCTAAAAATCAAAAACTGGTCATGCAATATTTTTGCACTAAGCCAGTGGTCAGCAAACTGCGGCTCTTCCACGAAATACCACATACAGTGCGATTGAAACTTCGTGTCCTGCGCACGGAGGTCGATTTTCGGTCTTAAAACTTAGAGTTGGAAGGTGCGATCTCAGCAAACGTACCTCAATCAGATTGAGGACCTTTTAAGCACAAGCCAGCATAGGAGTAGCCTAATCAAGTTTATAACAATGTAACTACTTATATAGTTTACGTTAAATAAAAAAAAATGGCTCTCAAAAGAAATTTCAATCGTTGTACAGTTGATATTTGGCTCGGTTGGCATGTGTTGGGATTCCAACGTTGTAAGATTTCAAATCCACACGCCCCACAATAGGAACAGGAACAGATTGAAAAAGTCGTAATGTAAAAAAAATAATATATATATCACCTGTTCGGGAAGTATGCATTCATTTTTATTGTACGAAGATCCACTCCCTTTATTTCCATTCACACTTCTTGAATCATCGTCATCCTCCTCATCATCGTCATCTTCTGATACGCCATCGTCACTAAAACAAATCATTCACTTAGCCCTTATGACAGCAGAGCGAAAAATCACCACCCAGTAGTACTTGGGTAGAAATATCATTCACTTCAGTGATATATTCAACATCAGGATATTTTTATAAATTTGTTTATTGAAATATACATATAAATGAGATTGTATTGATTCCATTCTATGATATTTACAGTCTTAATAAGAACACAAAATAAAATAGAAGTTTGGTCGTAAAACGATCAACACATTAACTGTTAATTGAACTAAGCGTATATTATTGTTGTACTACAACAAGAATAATAATTCTGTGCTGGGTTCCTAACACATTGATTGCTAAGCCCTTACTTTGAGAGACTTTCTCATCCTATATGGTACAGCAATGGCAGAATAAGCAATTCAGCATCAGTGTATTCCAGATAAAAGGATTTCACGTTGATATAATAACGCACACCTCAGGTGCTTATGAAATAATCTTCCAATGGGTCAGAGCTTGCTGTACTGATCAGGCGGATCTGGTTTCAATCCCTGTCAAGTTAGGAATAATATCAACTCAAATTTGAAAGCCATGAAGTGGGTGTGTGTGATGTCAATTCTCAATGAGTTTACCTCCACGAAAACATCACTAGCGCACCCCATCGGGTAGTAATATTGCGAAAATTATGCAGTTAGGTTGTTTCAGGTGCGTAAGTGTGTATCAGTGTATATCGATTACATATTATAAATGAACATATTAAGTCAAACAATGATTCAGTAGATAGATACGATGCAGTTATAAACGCACTAGGTGTTGTTAGCACTGAAAAAAAATCTGTAAATGGTCTGCGCACGTGACCCGGACGGGAAGTCAACTTACACTGTCTCGAGACGTATGCAGTGCGGTGGAAGCGCACGATTGAGAAGTGGAGAGGTTTTTGTCATTAAGTGGATAAATATACTACACAAATGAATAGATTTTATACCTATCACTAGCCATACTGTCTGCCTTCTCCCATTTTGGTTGGTTTATGGACACTTTGCCGTTCGTCTTTCCGCCTGATGGGATCTGAAATCAATGAAGACGGAGCCAAATATATAAGTGTTAATGCCCTACATCTGCAAGAGTGTAGTGATATTCGTCTAGTATTGCAATCCTTAGCGACAACGCATTACGCAAAGAAAAATGTACAGGAGGCTGTCAGTAATATGGTAACGCGTGCCAAACAACAATATAATGATTGAAAACAATTCCTGTCAATATTGATTTTTTGACAACCAGTGATGCTTTGAAATAGTTTTACTTTCATATTTGTTACAACTTTAATATGAAACATTTTACACAATTTATGTAAAAACAATATGACTAACAAATCAGAAAAAAATAATTAAAAAAATATATCACTACCTTCATATCGAATGGTTGCGACGGTGAATCGTCGTCATCAATTTCTATTATCTGAAATTCAACAGAACAACATTTAAATAAACGTACAGTTTTGCGTATATTATACGGTGGAAATTATTGTTTGTGGAGTGAAATTTGAATGGATACAGTGGATGGAGCCTCGATTCATCGATCGTTTTTCAAGGTTATTCTAAAAGAAACAGTCATACAAGAACGAGAGCATTTGAAAAAAAAACCATAAATCAATGAATGAAAGTATAGAATATTTGAGTATGTGATCACGCAACCGAATAAAATGATCATCCGAAAGCGTTGATCCCTCGGCCACGCGACAGGTCGACATCTTTGATTGCAAAAATTAGAGATGGTTCCACATTTCTCCATCACCGAAATTCTCTCGTGCACCACCACTTTGCCGACCGCTGTTCTATAGCTATGTTGAACACGGAGATAGATAATTTCACTGATTCTACAAACCTCGTCACTCTGAAACAGCGTGTGTTTTGGTTTGGCTTTGTTGGAATTGATCGTAAGTCCGTGATCTCTGGAGAGGTGATTGTGTAGCGTTGGCGTGTCCTCGAAAAACCTCGGACAGTCGCCAAAGAGACATTTCACTGGCATATCAGGCGCCATGTGTTTTCTTGATATTTGATCTGGAATAAAAAAATAAATTTTCAATCGCTGCAGACTATGATGTAACGCATCCTCAAACCAAAGCTGTTTGAGATTCTGCAAAATTCTTTGGGCGTTACATAGAGTAACAGTTGTAGTGATTTATTTTGTACAACAGTCTTCACATGCTTATTGTAAACATAGGCCCATAATGAAGTAGCGTACGCCACGATTGGTCGAGTTATTACTGTATAGAAGAGCTTGCTTTTGTAGCATTAGCTTGAAATTTGTTCTTTAACTTTAATAAGTCTATTATCTGTGGCGAGTCCAGGTTCTTGTACTTGACTGTACTTGACTGTATTTGACCATTTTACCTTTGCAATGTGCTTGCAATCTTATTTTTTCTAATGAAACCCTTAAGAAACATTACTGTCACAAGTTTTTTTAGTATTAATTTTAATTCTGCAGTTTTCACACCAGTCTGCTTGGATCGGATTTGCACGGCAGTGCTTTGCCGATAAAGGGATTTTGTTAGAATAGCCGTTTCATCTGTGTACTAAATATAACTTCAAAGAAACCTTTCAAAAAATGACTCAAAGTAAAATACTTTATTGCGAGTCCAATAAATTTTCGTATAATTAACGCAATCCAAAGTATACATCTGAAGTGATGCAATGCGTTAACCTTCCGATTGTCAAATCAATAAAATTAGACAATCCACCTTTTAGTTGCCACAAATTGTCAATAACCAAAATGATTAACAAAATACTGTTTATGTCGTTTAAGCCGTTGAAGATAAGTAATATCTTCTTTTTTGACCACATTTATTCATTCATTCGGTTTTTGAGTCACCGATTCTCACACAACATGCACTATTCTCATGCAAGGATTTGATAATGACCTCCAGTTCCAATCCAGTATCCTCCATAAAGAGAGTCTGTGGGGACTATCAAATGCCTATAATTGATGAAACAAAAAGCAAGAGCACAGTTAAATTCATCGCTCTGCTGGAGAAGGCTTTGAAGATTGTGTCGATCTTTTTCCACGCTGGATTTTGTGCTATGCAACTTAGTTTCAGGCGGAGTAATATCAGCATTAAAAATAGAAATTAACGATCTAAGTGAAAAGCATGTTCTGCTATTTCTCATAATAACTGCACACACAAGTTAAAAATATTGCTGGGTGATTGTAATTACCTCGCATTGGGCTTCGGGCCTCAGGTTTGATGGGATATATCGGCACCGACAGTCTGCCTTCTCTGCAGTCTTCTCTCATATGCTTCCTCAGCATCTTGTCGTGAAGGAAGCTCTCACCACAGTCTTGGCAGGCTACCGGTGCGTAATCAATTCTGAAACGAATGGACGTATTCATAATAAAAATAAATGTAGAATACGAAGCCCTATGAAGTAACCTCTATGCAAGGGTTTATTGACAAACATATGTTCAATATAAGTATCTAAACATATCAAATTGCTTGTTCAAGTAGTTGACTCGTAAATGCTATTTAGTTGTGCTGTCCACATGTTAGAATCCCTGTACAAACACTTAAATAAATTGAATTTTCAATTGATATACGGGTATGTTTTTTTAGATATATAAATTACCTATTAGAAGGCCTGCCGGGCAATCGTCCAGCCAGCGGGGGCCTGCCCAGCGGTATAGGGTGCAGCTGAGCATTGTGAGTCTGCCGATGCAGATTTAAAAGGCCAGCCTGCGCGAAAAGCTTGTGGCAGATGTCGCAGCGGTAGTTGCGGCCGTCCCTCATGTGGGACTTGCGGTGGTTGTTGAGATTGGTGACCTGCGCGAAGGCCTTGTCGCAGCCGGGCTCTGTGCAAGCGAAGGGCCGTTCGCCTGTGTGCAGTCTTATGTGATTATTGAGATTCGTCACCTGAAAAGGCACCAAACATTTTAATATAAAAAAAGTTTAATGTCATATTTATAAGTCGCTGTCCCATACCACAAGTGGATATCTCTTGATTTTACAACAGTATATTTTTCTGATGGTTTGCTATCTTTACAATACATTTAACTTCCATTTTACACGGTCCTGAAAAAGCACAGTGCCACATTCCTTGCATGAACTTACTACCCAGTACTATGCGCAGAGAAGTTTATTCCCGTAAACCCGAAAATTTATAGAGAAATATTACAAAGGCTCTGGAAATCTCAAGTGATGAAAACGATGTCATGATAAATGTGCATAAACGGGTTTGTCTATTGTACGATAATGATAGTGAATAATCTTTGTTTCGATTTTAAGAAGTATTTTTTATTTTTATACAAGGAAACTCACTAGCCATTATTTTTTACTTAGTATATATTTTTAAATCAGTTTTTCTTTACACAGTATTCCATAAACCGTATCTACTGTGTTAAAAAGAGTGTAGAATACTTGCTTTTGTGAAGTTTGGTATGATTTCTGTTAGTCAGTGACAATTAAGTAAATTCTTTTCACACAAATAAGAATGGTGCTTCCAAAGTGCTAACAAATAGCAAAATAAACCTTAACATTTAAATGTAATTTTACGTTTGACGGTGTAATCAATGCATCTGTTTTGATTATAAATTATGTTATTGATAAATTATGACATGATATAACATGACAAGAATTCAAATAAAACTAAATCCTATCACTGCTTTGGTCGAGTAGAGTTGATAAAATAATACAAATTAAATACGATCGCGGGAAAGGGTTGATGCTTTAATAATTGGATTTCCTTTCCTGAATATTATATTACCTGTGTGAACGCCTTCCCACATTCGGTACATTTATATGGCCTTTCATTGGTGTGGATTCGCAGGTGGGCTCGGAGATTATTTGACTGGGAAAAAGCTGAAACAAAGATTAACCCATTGAATTCAAAGATAGGTGAATTATCATTTCTCCAATTCTTTCACTAGTTTCATGGTCGCCGTGGCGTTTTTTTTTCTACAAAAACTGTTCGTTACTCAGTTGCTCAACTATCTTGTTGCAAGAGAGTAGGAATTGAAAGATAGGACTAGCACAGGTTTAGTGGTTAGTTAATTGCTCTTACTAGACCCGTTTTAAGATAAGATGAGTGGGAGGGAATTCAAGATATCACATACATCCATGCTTTCGGAAAGTAATCCATAAATCAATTGAAAAATCAATCTATTTTTGATCAAAGCGAATATTTTGATCAAGTCAAAAAATCGCATCAGAGTAGTCAAAAGACCGCAGGTTACCCTCCACTGGTCCATCTCATAAGAATCGATTCAAAATTTAATATCTACTAAAGGTAAAATTTGTCAACAAAAAATTGAGAACAATTGAAGATTCACATGAATATTTGATTTTTACATTTTAAAACTCGCATTTCACACCTCTTGCCATCATATTCATCTTCGATAGATATCATATTGTCATGAAGTAAAGCGGGAAAAAATAAATTATACCTTTGGTACAGTGCTGACAGACGAATTTTCTTTCGGCTCGGTGATTCCGCATGTGATTCTGATACTGAAGAGTCTTTTCAAAAGACTTATTGCAATAACCACAATGTAGATTGTCATTTTCGCCGATTGGAATCTGAAAATTATAAAACATTTATTACACACATCGACTGCTTAGTCTGCCAACTGGCTCACTCCAATTTTTCAGAATATTTCTAAACAAATTCGTTACTTCAAATCACTAAATTCTTCTCGACAGATAATATATTTAGTTTTTTCTCTGCTGAAAAAATTACACAAGTGGATTAAGCCAGTTTGCAGATTAAACAGTCGATATATATTATAATATAAATTTGCACTCGAATGCTGCCACAGCAGGGGCATTGAAGTTTTTCATGTTACCAGAGAGGTTATGGCAAGCCATAATACTTCAGTGTCATGTATAACTTCTATTGCTGATTTAAATCATTGAACATCCATTATTTATTATTTACAGATAATACAAGCACTAATCTACATTAATAAGTTGACAATTAGTTTTATTATAGTGGGTCATCAATTTTATTGAAATTTGAGTCACCTTCCATAAAAACAGTGGTTACTCTAAGCATCTTATCGGCTTATCTATTAATATAAAATAAAAATAACTTTGAATATTCCACGTATTGTGTATCAAAATGTGACACGTGTTTCGCCTCTTTCAGAGGCATCCTCAGACAACTACTTTCGCAAATGTTTGCTTAAGTACGAATGATTTTAATTTTACTATTCTGATATATTATAATAAAGATCAAAACAAAATGGGAGGGGATGATAGAAAAACAAACAAACGATAATGGTAATACAAATGACATTTACATTAAGAAATGATTATCTAATGAGTTGGATCAATTAGGACAGGTTAAACCGCTAGAAAATATATTACTATTCTTATCTATTGGCTTAGAATAAATCAGTGTTGTTATCGAGACTACAAAAAGGATTGGTGGAGTAGATCGACCTAATGTTTTTTTCGAAAGTCATCAAACAAAAAATATATATTTAAAATTCTTCGAGTTGGCGGTATAAACACGGTCCAAAAAGTTACAACGATGTCAGCACCCAATGTACAATAGAACATGCGGACTAATAATTACGGCATCTCCGCAGAACCGCTCGTCATTCAGTCACTTCCTTATACGAAGATAGTAAAGATAGAAAAATTGGGTTAGAATGGGACTAGAAGTTACTTATCACTGTTGTTATGCCATGTTTTTAGGATCGGATCAGTGGAAGACATCACAGACATGCATGCCGTTGAAAACAAGTAAATTGAAAAATCAATTCAAACACCACAACCAAAAAGTACGATGTTTACCACTTGGTTATAGGTGGGGCAAAATATGTACGCAGATCATTCTACATTATCGTCCATCAAACAATATGTTTATACGCAAGTTGTTCAATCTCGCATTCAAGAGATAGTAACAAGAAAAGAAAGAATGAACCTGTCGCTGACCACTCCGTTTTCAAGAGTGGTAATGATGTATGAAACAGACATCCGCAACTTCGAAAACAAGTAAGTCAATACAGTGGTTGAATAATCAAATTCAAATTAAGTCCGTTCAGGAATGGAAATTCTGTGATGGTAAAGCAGAAACAGGACAAGAACGATCTTAAGAGTTACAAATTTATTACCTTCGAAAGATTTTGAGTTTGTCAATTATGTAATTAAATGGAGGGCAGGGGTCGGCAAACTTTAAAGTGAGAAGAGCCAAGTTGTCGATGAGACAGGTTAGCAAAGGTATCACAGATATATATGTATTTTTAGGGTAAAAACGTGATAAATTCAAGAGTCGATGTCTCGTTGAATAGCAGCGTTTTGCCGACCCCTGGGTTAAGGTAACTGTTGGGTCTGAAATGCAATGGTCAGCGTCATTGGTTTCCGTGTCGGATCTAATCACAGTACAAACAATAAAAAAATAATTGATTTCTGTTTGAAGGCATATTTGTGATGTCTATAATTTCGCGATTAGCTTATCACTAGTCCTGTCCTAGCACTATTCTTCCTATCCCTACTCTCTTTTAATAAAAGAGAGGTTGAGTAACTGAGTAACAAGCAGTTAAAATTTTATTGAGACACCTCTGTTAGAAGACTGTCCACATTGGCAGCGGAGAAGGATAAAAAAAAAACGTAAAAATACAGGTAACGCAAAAATTAAATAAAAAACCAACTGTACCAAAGAAACCCAACCCAACCCAACAATTATAAAGTAATTATGGTATTTCCATAATTATTTTATTACAAAATGAACTTTTTGCACAATTCATTTTTTTATTAGCAGCCCTCAGTTAAACTTATCACTATAGAAGATAAACTATGAAAATAAAGAAACTGAATTTATCAATGAAATGTCAATAAACAAAAAACATAATTGTATCTCTATCGAGATGTAAAATTATAGTGTGATCAGCCTAATAATGTTATAATGGGACACAATTATTGGATTTTAAATTTGGAATGTAAACTTGTTGATTAAAATAATAATAATAATTGTAACTGACACAATAACAAACCCAATATGTCATACTGTCTATGAATGTTGATTATTTATTACGAGTGTAAATATTTGTATCTCTGTTTGGTTATAATTTTGCTTACCAATATTTGAGTTTCCAACATCGATCTGTAATCCACATTACTATCAGCACCGAAGGAAGGGTCTTGGACGTAAGGTTGACATTTCGCGCAGGCCAGAGAATTTTCTCGGGTCGGAAAAAGCTGTCAAAAAAAACACAATAAAATACAGCTGTCAAAAAGCGTTCCCATAAATGAAGGCCGAGTATTAAATTTCAAAAAAACACCAATATGGTAGACGTGTACGGAATAAAAAAAGAATACGGCAAGAACAATAAAAAAAAATTGTGCTTGAGACAAAAAAAAACACTCGATACGCCTTCAACGAGATCGAAATATCTCAAAGATACAAAATATTGCCTTTCTAATTGTAATTAAAACATCGGATAGAACTGTTTTAAGCGCTTATAGTTGTTGTTAACATATTAATAATTCAAATAATGTATTTTAATTAGATTTTAAGAAAAAGAATGAGAAACCATAATAATATTTTTTTATGTTCTAAGAATTGAGTTCGCCTGGATATGACAGGGAATTAATGAAATTACTTACGTTTCCTGGCTGTAGGCAGTAATTGCAAATGTTTTCCATTGCTCCTTTTGATGAAATCGGGCACAAAATTAGTCGTCATTAAATTTTCGATCGCGACGTAGATCATAAAGAGCATAGAAAAGCCATTACTCGCGCTAAAAATCAAATAAAAAAACAGTGTACGCTTCATCACTTGCACAGAATAAAACACTGTTTTGGTTTATGATTTTTTCATATTCTTTATGGCTGCTGTGTACAGTGTTGCTGAATTTTTAAAATACATTAGCTTAGTTTTTGAACTAAATTAATTTATAAAAGTAAATTTATAGCAGAACATTATATCATATTAAGGTATTTTTATTTTTAAAAAAATGATTGAATGATACAAAAAAATCTCACCAAAAATTATGTTGTAAGGTGATTTTTAAAATTTTTAATATTATTTTAAAATATAATATAAAATTCTCTTCATATTATATTACAAGTAAAAAGGAAGGTCAACTTTAAAATTTAAAGCGTTTACTGATAAAAACTATAATATTTAGTTGTTTTGCTAAAATTACATAAAAAAATTATATTACCAACATTGCTTAATAACATATTATTTAAAATAAGGATTTATTGCTTAATATTTTATTTAACTGCTTTGTTATTTGTTATTTTGTCGTAGGTATAGGTAATATGCGCATTGTATTTAATTTTTATCAGGGTCACACAGGCTTACATTGATTAACGATTATAAAATATTACGGCCAATAGATTCTCCAATGTCATTTATTTTTTTATTTGATGACTAAATTTGTTCTTCAACTTATTAATACGAAAATAGCTTGTCTTATACTCAAGCGTTTTCACATGCGATTAATTGGTTGTGTATGCTTTAAAACGAATGAAATGCGTGTAAAAGTTTTTTTCTCGTTTTAAAGAACAAACCGTGTTCGATTTGCCATAAAACGAGAAAGAATTCTTAATAAACTACGTTTTTACACATTTTCCCTCGATTTAAAGCATACATTTTATTCAACCGCACGCGAAAGCGCTTGTGTGTAAAGCGGGTTAATGGTGGTGCTAGAACTTTTACACAAACAATGATAACCATATAAATATTTTAGAAATCGAAGCGTGTTAATTAGTTATCGACAATAAATACATAAAGAATTTAAAATGAGTGAATGGTATACTTGTCACAACCGGAGTGAGACAGGGGTGCATTCTTGCACCGTTCCTGTTTATTATTATTTTTGACTTCATACTTCGTAGATCAATTCCGTCTGATCGAGGTGTAGCTGTTGGTCCCTGTCTAAAGCTGTGTGACCTTGCATATGTCGATGATGCTGTCATATTTGACAAATCCATTAAGGGCATCTAGAAGACTATTGATTGATTATGAACTAACTCAGGTCGCATTGGTTTAAAAATGAATTCTAGTAAGACCAATGTGATGTGTAACCAAACCTGTCATGACTCTCATAGGACCCTTACCAGCGCGGGACAGATCATCGAGAGAGTTGACAGCTTGCTTGCGTCGGATAATGGGGGTGGGTGGTTTGATTGTGTGAGGAATTCAGGGATAAGGGAGCGTACAAAACCGGGTCCCGTCACGTTAGTGGTTATAGAGAGACGTTGGAACTGGCTGGGTCACGTGCTGCGGATGCCTCCGGAAAGCCTCAATCTTGCCTGCTCTCCTTTCGACCGGTGGGATTCCAACACCACATCCTTTTATGTCGATGCCTCGATTCCATCAGTGTATGGTCGCCTCTTAAATTTAAAACAACGAGGACTTACGTTATATTTATTTATTCAGGATAATAAAAAACTTTTGACGTTTATTTTTAATAATAATAAACGAGTTCATTTTATTATCATTATGTTTATATCCAGAAAAGCACTTAAAGCTTCCTAGATAAGTATAAAGTTGGTTGTTGATTGATCTTTTAATCCGAAGAGGTTTTGATCGAAAAGTTTATTGCCATGAATGTTAAACTTTTGAGAATCAAAAGCCTGCGGAAGATTAACACAGTTTTTAATTTGCAATAACAACTGTTGATTTATAATTAATTATGTGTACGAAAAGTGTTTATATAAAAACCAGTTTAAATTTAGTAAGTGTGTAGCAATTAAGCCATTTACCAGACGTAGGCAAATGCGGCTCTTCATTGGGTAATTAATGTGCGGCTCTCAATATCTCTTAATAAAATTATTTTTTACGATAAACCACGTTAGCTTATTCAATTCACTTTAGCTAAATTATTTTGACTGGTGGATTAAGCGTTATTGGGAGGCCTCAGGAGCAATAAATTTTGGAGGCCCCGTAACACAAAAACGTCAGAAAATTCAATGTAAAATAATAAAATAAATTATTATCTGAACAAAATGTATGTATATAGGTTGTATAATATAAGCTATTTTTGAGGTCCCTATGATTTGGAGGCCCCAAGCGCACGCCTCATTCGCTTATGGGGTAGGGTAGTCCGCTACTGAGTTTTGTAAATATGTTTAGGAGTTAATAAACATTTGAATTTCACTCAATTTAGTGTCACTTATTCATATTTTGTACCCTTTTTAAAAATATATTTTCAATACTAATTGTTTGTTACAACCTATTGGTTTATTTTGTTTTGTATAAACAACACTGTAATATTGTATTCTCGGATTGGTTGGTAATGCTCGTCACGAACGAAACCGGTCCTAATCATAATAAATAAAAGTAGAATTATTACAAATAAGTATTTTATATTTTGAATATAATGCCTTTCCACCAAGTATTTATTGACAGTGAACACCCTAAAAATGATTTATTATTATTAAAAATGAGAAAACAAATAGTTTGCGAATTTGTGTCTTTCGGATGCTTGCAATATTTTAATATCGCAAATAATATTATTCATCAATCATAAACTATGTTATCACTATTATTTATAAGCATTCATCAATGCCGTTTCGCATATGAAACAATTTATTTGCTCACCATGAGTCACAATTGAAAAATAATAGTGCTGACATTTTAACCACCCAGTTTATTTACGATAAAAGTAATGCAATATATAATAGATATATTGAGTTGCGGAAAAGACGTTTAATTGAATAGTCTACAAAATATAAAATGGCAAAAGAGTATTTTTCTCAGCGAGCAAGATTTTTCAATAAATAATGCAACCTTTAACTGTATCCATCACTGAATTTAGATAATTGAGTCGGTAATCCCTCAAATTGTAATTACTTCTTCTTCTTTGACCATATTCGCTCCCTATGTGGAGCAAATGACCGCCACGCCGCACCTCCATGTCTCCCTGTCTCCCGTCAATCGCTTTGCTTCTTTTCATGACATGCCAGAATCCCACAGTTCCGCCGAGTACATCCTATGGATAGTACCCGACGGACGTCCGGGGCGCCGGAATCCCACCGGTCGAAAGAAGAGGCAGGCAGGATTGAGGCTTTCCGCAGCACGTGACCCAGCCAGTTCCAATGTCTCTACATAACCACTGACGTGACGGGGCGCTGTCTTGTACGTTCCCTTATCTCCGAATTCCTCACAAAAGGTAATTACTAGAGATACCAAAAGGATCCAACAGGCACTGAAAAAAGGAAAAAGGGAAAGAAAAAAAAACAAAGAAAACGGTCAAGAAACAATATCAAAAACGAGAAGAGAAATAAAGAAGACACCAGTCAGAAATTCATATACCGAAATATCGGTATTTTAAAAACCCGGTTTTGGTAAAACCAATATTGCGATGATTAGTAGTCACCCTAGTGCGCTGTAAGTAGTGCAGTGGTTTCAAAAATTTATGCTTGTACGCCTCCCTTTTAAAAAAGTAAATCTTCACCCCTCCCCACTCTATATTTCATACGATTAAGATACATTTTAAATGATAAAAAAATATGTATGCAAAAATCAACCCAAGTAACAGAATAATAACAAGGTTTTGTTCTATACAAATATATTATATTACGCTGGGATAATTGGTAGGATTGTTAATTAATATAAAGTTAATCAAATATTTGGGGAAATGAAGAGAGTGTTACTTGTAAGTTGTAACTCTGTTTTTACTATAAACCTATCTCGATATTCGGTTGTCAATGCAGCCAGTGCCAAAAGCATGATAATTCTACCTTTTATTTTTATTCAATGGTTAAATTCATCGACAAATGAATTCTGTATCCACGCAAAATTTGAAAATACACAATCTTTAAAATCATTTGCAGTATTAAACCATTCACGTATTCAAGAAAAATACTTTTGTTTATTTGAATATTGAATCTGGCCCAAAAACTGTTTATGAATTCAAGTCCGACTCATGTTTTTCTTCTGCAAATTAGAGCGATGAAGCACACCATTTTTTATATTGCTCCGTTCCCGGTAATTTTTTTAATATGAATTAACTGTATGTATATAAATGTCTAAAATAATAATTCATTCGCTGATGTATTGCTGCTAACTTACAATATGACAGTTTATTTATTTGTATATATATTTTGTTTATGAAAATTACATTTCTGTATTTTTTCACGCCTCCTTAGCTATATATCGACTCATAATCAGTAAAAGCGCTTAAGCGATAAAATTAGGCAAATTGAGTTTGAATCCAATAATTTTTATGTTCAAAATCGATAAGGGCGTCAGTGACAACAGTTTTAGAGCGTTATCTCATTCGCCTGATCTTTTTTAGGGCCAGTGATCTTAGAGAGCTGAAAGTAGTCAGTATAATATCAGGATAGGCATTGACCACACATTACTATTTACTAACCGCATTCAAGCTGCCATTCTAAGCCACCTATCTGTGTGGTCGAGTGGTCAACGTCGAAGACTTCGATTACGGGTTTGAATCCCAGTACAGATAGTTTTATAAATTGATTTTTCAATCGATTTATAGATGTATATGATGTCTTGAATAATCCTATCATACCCACACATCCTATCCTATGATCGGGGCGTATCGAGAGCGATTAGCTAACCACAAGTCCTGTCCTAGCCCCTATCCTTCTATTCCTACTCTCTTCGGAAAAAGAGAGGTTAAGCAAATGAGTAACAAGCAGTTCTCGTAGAAACAGATCTGTCGAGATAAATTCCATTAGGAGTCCATATGCTTCACATTGAGAGCGGACATGGTAAAAAACCGCATTCGAGGAATTCCTTTTTCGAATTTATCACGAGAATAATTATAAAAAAAACTGTCTCCTGTAAAATTTATAAAATGTCGGCTATAATTTTTTGCCTATTACCGGTCGATACAGTTCACGCCTCTCGGTTTGGAAATCGCTGCAGTATAGTGAAATAGAATACTTACTATATCATCAAAATAAAGATACGCGATCGAGTATTGAGTTTGTCTACAGTCTGTAATAGTTACACAATATTTTCATGCGCTTCTTCTGTTTTCCCGGATATTTTATTACCAGCCTGCCTCATATCCGGTGGTGAAAATATTGTTTGCACATGTCCAGTGCCGTGATGGATGATCCACACCGCCTGCCGCTCGTCTACTCTTCGCCCATGATTACGATGCTCTTATTTACTTTGCTAAGCCGTCGACAAACATTTGTGTTCGAAAATTGTTTTATTTCGTAAATATCTGCTTAATCATTGATCAACTTTTACAATAACGATGAAAGTAATCCAGGCTTGGGCTGGAGGGGGCTTGCGCGTTAATTTTTTAAAGGCCGACGGGCCCCTTGTTAATTTAAGAGAAAACACTATTTTTGACTAATATATTATCTACGATAGCTTCAGTATACACAGTAGTACATTTTTAGCCATTTATATTGATAAGTTTACTGTAAATTGCATATTGTTACATATTATATATAAGAGTGTTAAGTAGAGGTCTGCACGGGCCATAATTACCCGGTCCGAGCCCGAAAGACTCGGCCCCAACCCGGCCCGGGCCCGAGTCTTATACCACACTTGTTACCCGAACCCGACCCCCGAAGCCCAGATTTATACTCAGCCCGGAAAAAATCCGTTTTTTACTATTTTACTACAATTTACGATTCTCTATAGAACTGGTAATAATTAAAATCATCATGGCTGACTTATGACACGAACATAGTCTGAAATATTTTTTGAATAAATAAATTCCTTACCCGGGCCCGGCCCCAGCCCGAATCTCAATTGCGCTTACCCGCCCGAACCCGGTCTGCGGGCCAGGCCGGGTAGGAGCCCGGGTCCGTGCAAACCTCTAGTATTAGGTAACAAACGATTGCTTATTTAAGTATTGTATATAACTAAGAGTATTCAAAAATTCACTCCTTCCCCAGAACACCGAGAATTGCTTTGAGATTAAGCGAGCCCTTTTTAACGTATTGCCAGTCCACCGATGAAGTAATTCTATTACTGCAGACTTTCGTTGATGGATGTCAAGAGGTTGACTAAGCTGCATTTACGGAAGAAAATATTTAAGGGAACAAATTAATTGGTCAGTGTTTAAATCAATTTTTGGTCAGAATCAACGATGGGCTGCCAATACGCTAATAAGGGGTTCGCTTGATCTCAAAGCAATGCTCGGTTCTCTGGGGAAGTAGTGAATTTTTTTATCACTCCTATGCAATACTTAAATAAGCAATCAATTGTTATTTAATACACTTATAATATGTATAAATATGCAATTTACCGTAAAATTATCTAAATGTAAATGACTAAAAATGTACTACAGTAAAACCCCCATTCACACTATAGTCGGGACCGTGTAATTGGGGGTGTGAATCTCATACAAAATAAATTAGGGATTTGTTTTTTTTCCGCGGAAAACGCAAAACTAATTGTGTTTTTAATTAGTGAAAAACGTAAATTTGCAGGATTTTATGGTGAATGTTCAATCCCGGGTTCCCGTGATAGGAAATATTGTCAATCCCGAAATCACGAGAATAAAAAAATGGTATGAACTTGGATGCCCTTATACAGATAAAATCCTTGCATCTTTACATTGTCTGAAAAAATATACTGAAAACGATTATTTTTAAACTTTTCACTTATTTTTAAGAGCGGAAAAAGTTAAAAAAATAAACAGTATGGTTCACAATTTCTGTTGCTGTAAAACGGTTTGGTAAACATTGTTATAATTGCGGTGTCCTGTACAGAGTGACCAAGGCGTTTCAAACAGCTGTGTTCTTTTGACGAGGGTCGTATCTGCTACTTTCAAGTCCACATGTTGATCAACAAAGCATTAATTATTGTTATTACGTATATGGTTTAGGAGCGTCAACATTATTTTGGAAAGGTTACATCGTGCATGCTCTTCTGCGTTAAATCCAAATTCCAGCCGTTTTCAACCATACATTTATTATAAACAGTATTAAAAAAAGCGCTGAACTGCACGCTGCAATTTACTTACCTGGATTCTCCATTTGTTTATGTATTTGTAATAAAATAAAAATACAGGAATTCGACTACTTAATTGTTACCATTTATGCTTCCAGTGCAGTGGTGGGCTGCCAATACAATAACAGGGAGCTTGGTTGATCTCAGAACGAGCAAAAATAAAACATGTGCACTTGTGATTTAAGTATGATAATCAATCAAAGCATCGTTCACAAAAAACTTGTTGTACCTCGAGTGTTATTCAAACTGCTGTTGGTCGTAATGACTTTTATAAGTGGGGATTTATTCTTGAAGTGTAACATCGTGAACAAAATTAAAAATTTCTCACAATAAATTAAACTCAAAAATAAATTACGATTCATGTCAACATATTATGTATCAAACATCGAGTGAAACTCGCTGCTTCACAGACACTTGAAAATTCCTACCATCCGCGTGTTCGTTCGTGAAATCTCTCAAAAGTTTAACAGCGAGATATATTTATATATTTTAATTTTAATGAACAAATATTTGGCATTATTACAGCTAATGCCAATGCGTTAAATATTTTTAAATTGAAAGATCATATGAGAAAAACTATATGAGAATTTATTGTTAGTCACTAAAGATCAACTCGAGGTAAATTGACATCACAAACACCCATGTTCTTAATTAAGTCTCAGATTTTTTTATTTTTTTATTTGACGTTGACCTTACCGGGAATCGAACCCAAATTCTCCTAGCCGGTAAAGCAAGCTCTAACCAACTAGACCACAGAGAGCGACAAATATTAACCCAATGATCTCTAATCTACACAACTGTGATGAGACAATGCATAGATTTTATTTTTCGACTAAAACTAATAAAACGTATAAAAACGTTACACGACCATTAGCATCGTGAAAATGACTCTCTTTTGTTTATTTCTTTGTTTATGGTATGTGTATAAGTATGTATGCGCATATGTGTGTCCCCGTGAACTGGCTTTACTAAGGATTTCTCACCCTGTAGCAATCACGATATTCCGTCGGCAATATTTTGGCGGTTTTAATATCTCAAAATACATTTAAGCTTTTGTTTTATTACGGGATTTAGCAAATTTATACTGACTACAAAGAGTAGCATGTTGTAAAGCGTTGTTTATTACACTATTTGTATTTTTCTTGTTGATAGAATCGGATAGAAGGTGGATAGAAAGGTCCAAAACATCACAAACACTCTTGCATATGGATTCATGTCAATAAATCAAATAAAAAGGCGTCCATTCGCAAATTCGTAAAGATTTTTTATTTTATTTTTACCATATCCGCTCCCGATGTGGAGCATATGGACTCCTAATGGAGTTTATTTCAACAGAAGTGTTTCTACGAGAACTGCTTGTTACTCAGTTGCTCAACCTCTCTTTTTCTAAAAGGAGTAGGAATAGAAGAATAAGGCTAGGACAGGACTAGTGGTTAGCTAATCGCTCTCGATACGCCCCGTTCATAGGATAGGATGGGTGGGAGGGGGGAATTCAAGACATCACATACATCCATGCCTTCGAACAGAAATTCATAAATCGATTGAAAAATCAATTTATAAAACTGTCCGTACTGGGACTCGAACCCGCGACCTCAGTAACCGAAGCCAACGACGTTGACCACTCGACTACACAGGCGGCTTTTAAGATTTAGTGAATCTTTAATCAATTGCATGGAAACTACGAGGTTTTCAACGACGTTAAAAACTAAATTACGTTCTTTTAAATCGGTACTCTATCAAAACAGGATTTGGGTGCGTTTGATCCCAATTTTCTCAATGTATTTAATAATTTATATGATGCATAATACAACAGTAGCGGCACTTTCATATTTAAATTAGGTACAGTAACTACTTTAAAGTAACAATGTGTTGGATAGTTTCGGATTATTTCCTCGTTTGTTTTACTTTTTGAATGTCGACCGCCTTTGACCGCGGCCAATTTTGCGTTTTCCATTACATTAACGAAAACCACTGAGGCGGAAAGATCCAGTGAACACATTAACTGATTTTGATTTACATCCTTGAAGTTATTTTGGAAGCGAGCTTGGCACCTACTGAAGTTAATGTATTGTGAGAATTCTAACTATATACGATGAATACTCGATATACGAGTGCTTCTATTGAAGCCCTGTCTCAATAGAACGTGTTCTAAAAAAGCTGCTTACGCCTCAGTCGATCATCTTTTTTTTTCGGAGAGATTGACGATAGAAGAACGGTTTTAGGACAGGACAAGTGGTTATCTTATCACTCTCGCTAAGTTTTAGGGTTGGAAGATAATTTAAACACCACAGACAGGGATAGGTTGGAGGGGGCTACAGTGGCGGATTATCCTATAAGCGAATGAGGCCTCCGAATTTGGGGGGCCTCAAAAATAGCTTATATTATATAACGCATATACTTTTTGTTCAGATTTGAATATATTTTTAATATAATGGAATACGTGGAATTTTTGATGTTTTTATGTTATCCGAAAAACAGGGCCTCCAAAGTGTATTGCCCCTGGGGCCTCTCGTGTGCTTAATCTGCTACTGGAAGGCTATAGGAGGCTCACGCAAGCCTCTTGTGAAATTAAATTGTAATTTGAGTAGATGGTTTAAATGTCTTATAAAACAAAAGACTTCTAGATTTGAAAAATTCTCATAAAATACACATAATAAAAAAGATAGCTGTTTTTTATGAAAATATAAAATAAAATAAGTATTTTAAATATAGCAGTGTCAACTTAATTGGCTTAGAACACGGAGGTCACAGGTTTGAATCCCGGTACGGACAGTTTTTATAGATTGTTTTTGATACTATTTATGAATTTCTGTTCGAAGGCATGATTGTTTGTGATGTCTTGAATTCCCCCTCCCACCCATTCCATAATTTCTGGTATAATCTATAAGGAAGCAAAAATACTGAAAGAGGCGTGGGCAGAGAATCTTAGAGTTACAATGTGGTGGTCAAATGTTCTGATAAGAGACCAGATATGGTTAAAAAAATCACATGCATTCAAAGACAATAAACAGAATAACATAGAAAGTTTTGGCAGCACGTATTTACTTATCTGCATGTCAGAGTAATAATTTTATTTCGAAAAATGTTACAATTTCAAAGTTTAGTTATTTACAACATAAATGCCAGTGGCATTTGCCACCGCACGATCCTGCTACAATTTGCCACTCATTGCAAAACGATCCCCATTAAACATTTTTGTAAGCACTCCGTAAATATTATTCAAACTTTAAATGAAAATGGTTTAAAAAAGCATGCATTATATTACACCTTATCTATTTGAAAGTTTTCTCGCATATGTGTTTTCAATGAGAATAGAACGTTGTGTTCATACACTCTATCTGTTTACAAACACTTCAATAAAGCGCAGTTGGTAAAGCAATAATAATGCACTTTGAGTGTGTTCTATGGAAAGGTATTGCATATTGTGTTAACTTCACAGTCAGTGTCGTTCCAGCCTCTGCAAACCACTAGCCTGTCTGAAAAAACAGTTGCTAGAAAGTTTAAAACTTTAACTTAAAATAAAATTTAGTTCTGTTCCATTTTTGAAACCGTATTCCGTGACAGTTGTTTAAAGGTGGATGGATATTCGATCATAGATTTTATTTTGCACATAGACAAACTTACTTATATGTTAATTATGTTTTGTAAAGGCGCAATTATTCATGAAACGAATTTAAAAATATTTAAACGAAAGAAAACATATTATTTATCAAAATTGATTCTTGTCGCAAAACAAAAACAGTTAATTTAGATTTTATTTTATTTTATTGTGTAAACAGACAATTCTTGGTGAAAAGACATTATATATTTATAAAATTTAAAATACAATTTTACGTTTTTTTCAAAACCACTTTCGATCAGTGAGTAATCGTTTTCTTCCAACAAATCAAATGAAAGCTGTCAGTTGTAAATATTCTTTACGCCATATAGGGATGTGAAGTCGTTAAAAAATAAAACGACACCGACTCCTACTCAGACTTTGAATTAATGTACGACTCCGACGATATTGGTTAAAGAAATATTAAAAATAATCCTCCTTTGAAATGGTCTTCATTTTTTTCAATAATTTCCCTCTTTTCTAGTACATTATATGTACAGTCATTATTTCACCAATCAACTCTATGAATAGGCTAATTTTCGAATATATTACTAATACTATACTTATGTACTTAATACTTGGGTGCAATTATAATTCCGTAATGTAATTCCGAAATTATAGTTATGTTTGTAATTACCATCAATCACTTTAACTTTGATGATTTTTTAAATTATATGTTAGAGGTCACTTTTAGGGTGTTCACTGTCAATACTTGGTGGAAAGGTATTATATTAGAAAAAACACAATATTCCTTTGTACTTCATTCCACTTTATTTAATATGTCAGGACCGGTTTCGCTCATTACGAGCATCGTCAACTGAACATCGTCAAACATTTAAATTTTGTGTAATGATAGACTCACTTCTACTGTAGTTTGTAAATCATTTTCAATTTCAATTGTTGTTTACACCTATTCATTCCAATTTGTTTTTGTATAAATAGCACGGTTAAATTATATTTTTTATCAGTTGACAATGCTCGCTATGAGCGAAACCTGACCTTTATAAATAAAGTACAAATGAATATTGTGTTTTTTCCTTAATATAATGCTTTTCCACCAAGTATTGACATTGAACACCCCAAAAGTGAGACTTCATTAAGTTCACTGGTCACATTTTTTTTTTGTATTATTAATTAAAAAATATTAATTTAATTTAATATATTGTTAGCCAGGCAGACTTGAACGCATCTACGTCGTCTCAAGACGATTGGATAATATTAATGAAAAATTTCACGTAGTCCAAAATAAGCACGTTTTATAAAGCCCAATTGAAAAGTGTCCACCACCCGCGTAAGCTGCGCTGCGCACACGTGCCAAAGAACGGCACTTTTCGACGTCAGGTAAGAAAATTTAACTTATTTTTTTCCAAAGAAGTAAATATGTATTCAATTAAATTATTTTTTATGACTATTGCAGTTTCTGATGATAATTATAGTTAAGTATACATTCGGGTCATATTGCGCTACGGTTAGCGTTGTCGGCTTCCGTGCCGGATCTCACGGGCTCGAGTTCCAGAACGAACATAATTTTTCGATCGATTTATTGATTTCTGCTCGAAGGCATGGGTGTTTGTGTTATCTTGATTTCCCTCCCACCCTTCCTATCCTTCAATAATTGGGCGTAGCGAGAGCGATTAGTTAACCACTAGTGCTGTCCTAGACTTATCCTTCTATCCCTACAACTCTCTTTGGAAAAACAGAATTTGAGCAACTGAGTGACAAATAGTTCTCGTAGAAAAAATCTTTTGAGATGCCTCTATTAGGAGGCCATGTGCTCCACATTGGAAGCGAAATGGATATAAAAAAACAGCCACATAAATTTTCAAATAATTCATTATTATTTCATTCTAATATTTGGGTGGATTGTATATTTTTATTTTACATAGATAACACTATTGAAATGTGTTTCTAACTGAAGTTACTTTAGTTTTAAGATACTTTAAGACGTGTAGAATATAACAACGCGTCTAATATTTTTTTCTAAAATACCACTTGGCTCACTTTACCTCTAATTTGCCCATGTGTTTGAATTAATAATTAGGTAAATATGCTGTCGGGTCCGTAGTGTAGTGGTCAACGTCGTTGGCTTCCGTGACGGATCTTACGGGATCGAATCCCAGTACAAACAGAATTTTTTCAGTCCATTTCCAGGATTTACAATTTCAAAAACCTAGAAATTTATGGAATTCCTAAAATAAACCAAAAATTCAAACCTTTTTTTTTTACTTTATAACATTCGCTCATCTTTCTCAATCCCGAAATCCCTAGATTAGTACTGTCACAATCCTGGGATTTCGTTATCACTGAATTGAACGGGATCCCGGGATTGGAGGCCCTACCTACGTCTTTATCGTTTTCTTCTTACCGAATCAAACAAAAAGGTTAAGTTACTGAATAAGAACCAGTTATCGTAGATAAAATTTTGCTGAAATTCCCTATTAAGAATACGTACATACTTGACAATGAGAGTGAACATGATTGATACTCATATCATATTTATTTTTTATTTTTAATCACCACTCAAGATGGTAAAGCATTCGTTTATCGTGTTTTGTCACTGGACTAAAATTCAAACCGTGCTGCAATTTTCCCAACATACAACAACAAAGTTACCACAAACAATAATAAATCATGGACACTTGTTTCAAGTTTTTTTAATGCACAACTACATATCGACTTTGGAAAGGAAAAAGGATGTAACTCGCAGTTTTTTCAAAACAGCTTTTTTTCGATAACCTCAATGTATCAAACTTGATACACGTTCTATTAAAAGGATGTAAGCTGCAAATCCCAAATTACTATTTAAATTTAGCTTTTAAGTTTGAAAAAAGATAAGCTTGTGAAAATTGAAACCAAGAAAAAAGACTGAAAAAAAGGTTTTTCCTAGACAATTTCTTAAATTAATATTAGACTATGTCAATTAAAAACCAGTTAAGAATTCTCCATGCACTCCCAGGTTGTGTATATTTCATAATTTGCATAAGTCACAAAATCATCAAAATACGTTTTTTGCGCTTCATGTAAAATTTGCCATGTGTGGGTTACGTCATTTTTCCTTTCCACGGTCGATATGTTATCAAGAAGTAATCGCGATGGTTTGCATAGATTTTGAAACATAAATACAATAATATTTGTAAACAAACTACATACAGGTGTTTTCATTTTGTCATGATAATAAAATATTGCTAAATACACTTCCTGAATATGGTTTTTTTTATTTTGTAATAAAGCACTATTTTTAATATAAATAATCGTACATAACGTTACAACGGTGGGACTACTGCAATCTGAAATATTATGGGTTTTTTTATAATTACATATTTAATTTACTCAGGGGTGGGCTTGGAGGGGCTCGGAGGGGCTCGCGCGAGCCCTTTGTTAATTTAAGCTACTTGCAATTTCTGACATATATTATCTACGATAAACACAGCAGTACATTTTTAGCCATTTACATTGTGATAAGTTTATGGTAAATTGCATATTGTTAATGATCGTTTCCTTGTTTAAGTATTGCACATAATTGCTTGAGAGTGATAAAAAAAATCCACTCATTCCCCAGAACACCACGAATCACTATGAGATTAATCGAGCCCTTTGCTAGCGTATTGGCAGCCCACCGCTGAATTTACCCCTTTTAACTGAGTGAACCCTGCAGAGATAAAGACTGATTCTTTATATACTTTATATATTTAAGCTAAGTACTTTCTTCAGTCGCTCTGTGGTGCAATGATCAACGTCGTTGTCATCCGTGACAGTTCTCCCGGGTTCAAGTTCCTATACGAACAGAATTTTTCAATTGATTTATTGATTTCTATTCGAAGGCATTGGTGTTAGTGAGTCTAGCGAGCATTTTGGAGTATATGTTTCGCTTTCAACAGCGAATAAGCTTCTTGGTACCGTTACCACTAGGGCATCCAATCCCGGGATCTGGGATCCAGTTCAATTTTCTGATCCTGAAATCCCGAAATTTCGGGATTGAGAATTTTTTAGCAAATCCCGAAAATTAATACGATTTTGAAATTGCAAGAGCTAAAAAAAAAAAATTTGGTAGAATAGTATAGCGAATTCAGGATTTCAAATTCCTCAGTGAGCTAAAAAAAAAAACGAATTTCTGAAAAAATCTGGGGAAAAAGTATAACAAATTGAGGATTTCAAATTCTTCGGTGAGCTAAAAAAAAAAAACGAGGTTTGGAGATAATCTGAGGAAAAAGTATAGGAAATTGAGGATTTCAAATTCCTCGGTGAGCTAATCCCAATCCCGAAATCCCGGGATTGGAAAAAGGCTCCGGGATTGGATACCCTAGTTACCACCATCGGTTCCGTTCCGATATCCGCTTTTCAATCTAGAAAAACAATTATTTAACTTACAATTATTATTAATGAACCAACGTTTGTCGCGAGTAATACGTTAACAATTTTGTATTTATTTGACAGAATGCTTTTTGGATGTAGTTACAAAAAAATTAAACTTGTTTATTTTAATGTAAACATTTCATTACATGCCGAGAATAACATATCGTGTCGACTATCTGAACCACGATTATTTTCGATTTCAATTAACACAAGTGAAAACGTTGACACGTCATTTTTCGGATTGAACGCCATTTTGTTGACAAATAACACCAGTGTTCGACATTACACAAATGGCAACAGACATTTAAAATTTTAAGGGTTGGGTAAAATATCCGTTGCTTAAAAATAACAAGAATAATTCAAAGTGTTTTCTATCTGTAATAATAAAACAATCAGAATAAATTTCTCGGTCCATTTTGTTTATAATATAGCTTTGGTGCCCTCTACGTATGCACACGGACTACTTATGTGAATTGAAAGTGCTCGAACGGCGCGAGATAGATTCAATATTTTATTCAATATTTTCGGTTTTATATAATACAATTCATCCTGATTCCAACGTCAATATTATATCAACTAGACATTACTACTAGGGTATCAAGTCCCGGAGCCTTTTATCAATCTCGGGATTTCGGGATTGATAAATTTTCAATCCCGGAATTGGGATTAGTTCACCGAGGAATTTGAAATCCTCGATTTGGTATACTTTTTCCCCAATTTGTCACAAAACCTCGTTTTTTTTTAGCTCGCCGAGTAATTTGAAATCCACAAATTGCCAATTTCGTCTCAATTTTCGGGATTTGCTCAAAATTTCTCAATCCCGATATCCTGGGATCGCGCCTATCTTTGAAGAAACAAATACCTTCGCGCCTCCCCATCCTTTATTTCACACACTAAAAAAGACACATTTTAA